>QEOT01123481.1:0-63181 GCA_003123785.1 Pterocarya stenoptera
GGCAAGTTGAGAAAGGATGAAGCACGGAAAGAGGAGAGAAACGAGAGAGCTGAGGGAACTCAAAAACAACAACGAAAGTAGGAAAAATGTGTGAGAAGGAAGACAATGGGATGGGACTTAGGTTTAAATAGGAGTTCGCGTCGTCTGCTACCCAGACCAAAGGGCGACACATGTTGCCCCTAAAAGTAAGATAACAGGAACGAATCTTGCGATTTCCGCTGCATGAATAGACGTGGAGGGGCGAACAATCACACGCAACCCAAACGTGGGGGAAGGAACCGACGCACGCAGTAAGTAACCCATTCGTCAAGTATAACTAACCAACAGGGTGTTGAGAAAAAAAGAAAGGGGAGGCAAGAAGGAAAAATTCACACTACATGCGTGCACTAGAAATTTGAGGGTAATTGGGAGAGATATTTATATCCCTACTAGGCCAGGCTTATGTTGGAGGCCCATCGGTTGGTAGGATAGTTGGCCTGCGAATCGCATAAGGAAGAGGAAGGCCCAAGGCCTGTGCAGGAAACTGGACGGCTTGGAAATTAAGGACATCACCTGCCCTGACACCACCTTGCAGACGCATGTCGTGACAGAGCCACACCATATTTCAGGAACATATACGAGACATGGACGGAGATCATGGCAAACTCTCTTGTCTCTGACACGATGCATGGAAGGTGGACGCACCCACCCACCCGCCACTGAGGCATGGCCTGGAGACTCCACATCGCATTAAATACAACATCGTGGTGTCCCGTATGAGATACAAGGGCATCTAACATTGGAGACAGAGTACTATCTCGACAAAGAGGTAAAAAATTCGGGCATCAAGTTATAATTGAACTTACATTCTCTTACCCACAAAAATCCCCTCAAAGGAACAAGAATACTAACTTAGGTATGGAAGGTTATCCTTCAACCCCGAGCCCCCCATCTTTCTTGCATTGGAAGTTGTTAAGATATAAAATAAATAATAAAATATACATTTTCCCATCAGCTTAACCTTTGGGACAAGTTGTGATTTCACATGGTATTAGAGCCAGGTTTACCAACAGTCTCAGGCCCAATAGTCTGCGGGAGAAACGAGTTGTCGCTGCTCTGACCTAGGACCCGATGTGTGAGGGGGAGATTGTTGGGGTTGTCCCACATCGATTGTGGAAGGGGCTGGTGGTTAGTTTATAAGTGTGAGGGAAAGCCTCACCTCTTAAGCTAGTTTTTGAGTTTGAACCCTAACTTTACACTCTACCCCAATTAATTAAATATTCCACGTGTTAGGCCACCCATTGAGGAAGAGTCTGGCTCACACGTGAGAGATAATATTAAGATATAAAATAAATAACAAAATCTATCTCTTCCTATCAGCTTAACTTTTTGAGACAAGTAGTGATTTCACATAAGTTTCTAATGTATAATTACTTTTCAAAGCCGAGCTCTATGTGTCTCCATCTTCTAACTTGAACGGTATAAAAAACCAAGTTAAATTCCATTTGGTATGTTTTAATTGGAATTCTAAAAACACACAAACATATATATATATATATGGTGAGTTTTCAATTTGATTGTGGGTTCAAGGGATTCATTTCTTACGGGTTCATATCAATATATATATAGCTAATTTTTAACTTATTGGTTGAAAACATGTACTGTGTTAGGAGAGGTCCAAAAATGTTCCAAACTTATTATCAAATTATCAATATTGTGAACTACACGAAGCTGATATGCATGATGCGTCCAAAGCTGCATTGAAAAATAATGGCAAATTAGTATTAATCGTGGGTGTATCTATGAGGAAGGATACTTGTTGTCGCCACATTTGAATATATGAAATCAAATGATAGACGAAGTGAGATAATTATATATTAACGACTTAGGATCCGTAGAAAAATAAAAATAAAATAGAAAATGAGATGGAAAAGAGAGGGAGAGAGAATTTGACGGCTACATCCTTATTATTCTCAATTGTTATTATTATTATTATTATTATTTTTAAAGAGACAAAAGCCACCTGTCCATGAGTGACCCCCTTTCAATTTTATTAAAAAAACCATTACTTATGGCGGAGGAATACTGTGGAACCAATAAAAAAACATCAAAACCCTCCCAAAAAACCCACTAGCCCAAGATTTATTAGAAAACCAACAAAACAGATACCAACCAAAACGTGAGCTAATCACAGCCTCAAGCTCTAATATTCGGCAAGCCCAATTTATCCAACCTAAGCATACCCCTTGAAGTCCTCGGTAATGAACTCCAAACCGTGTATCGCCTAACAATACCCTTATCCCCTTGTCGTGCAAGAAAATCAACTAAACCATTGCCTTCTCTGAATTGATGAGCAACGGTGAATACCCTATTTATAGGTCAATGGGGCCAGAGAAATAATGAAAATACAATAAATGAACTATATTAATTGATTTAACAAATGAACTAAATATGGTAGAGAATAAGTCATATTACTATACATACTATAATATATTCTATAATAAGTATAGTAATATTCTAACATCCCTCTCAAACTCATTATGATGATGAAGACATCATCTTGAGTTTGTAAATAAGAACATGTTGCCAACTAGGTGGATGAGACTTAGGGATCTGACTGATGACCCGACAACCTGTGTCTATGTGGCGTGTGGTGCAAGTGGATGGCGGGTAAAAACAAATTGATGTACAAGATTGATGATAAAAATGTGGGTAGCAATCCGTTAAGTGCATAGGAAGCCTCTGAAGGACGTGTGGGAAACAAGAAAGAACGCCAAAAGACACCTTAAATATGAGATTTATCACGAACGACGATCCATTAAGTGTGTAAGAACCCTCTGGATAACATGTGTTGAATGGAAAAGAACACCAAATAACACATTGAATATGAGACATATCCCAAACAAAAAAAACACTACGAGAGACACTAGAAAATAATTGGCTTTGACTCCAAAATGCCAATGACAACTCATACAATCGATTGATGGTTTGATATGAGAAAAACCAAATTGAAAAATGGACATAATTGGCATGTAAAAAATTGTACATGTCATGTGCTAAAAGACAATTAAACTAGACGTGGTGTGCTATGTAAATAGCGAAGTAAAGAAACACATCTGCTAACAAAAAAAGGAACACAGACACAAATGATTCTATGAGTGATACTAGGATCGGGTATTCTTTGAAATCATGTAGAAAAATAAAAATAAAATAGAAAAGGTGATGGAGAAGAGAGAGTCAGGGAGAGAATTTGGGAAGTACTACTTTGCTTGGCGTGGGTTCCAACTCTAACGGAGTCAATGCCCACCTCCGACCTCCGACCTCCGTTTCTTACTAGAGTTGGAGGTCAAAATCTGCTCCGACTCCAACTTTAATTGGACAATTAGAATCGGAGTTCAACTCCAATAAGAGTTTGGAGCTCGAAGCTCCAATCAGAGTAGAAGTCGGCTTGCCCACTCCCATTTGCCCTACTCAGATTGAGCCTGGGCCCACGACCCAATATCCAAGGCCCAATCTAAATTCAGAATGGCCCACCCCTGTTTAAAAATATTTTAAAAAATAAAATAATGTAAAAAAATAATTCTAAAATTCTAAAATACTGTAAAAAATAAGTTAAAAAGCTAAAATTTAAGTACAATGACTAAATCAAACTACAAATTGCAAACGATAAATTTAAATTTAAAACTGTAAATCACAATAAATTTAAATTTACAACACCAATATATTAATAATGTCATAGATTTTATTTAAATATGAAATAGCCACAATCTCTCGCATGTCTTGACAGTCCATACATTTGAGTCGATGACTCGATAGTTATTTTCGATTTTCCTACTTGAAATTTGATTGATCAGATACACTATCTTTTATTTAGTCATTTAATAAATCATCAGCCAAGTGATATATGATATAAAATAGGACACATTATGAACTTACCTCCACCTCTAACTCTGACAAATTTTGCATGATGATAATCATGGTATTGAGTTTCTCACCAATAAATGGGTCATCCCACTGTATGTCTGTCTCAAGCATCCACAATTAGTTTGGGGTTCACAACAAGGTCCAGAAAATTATATAAATTATAAATTAAATAATGAAAACATTAAAATTATATAAATAATCATTTAAAATCATAAAGTTACTTGATTCAAGCTTATAGCTCTTGGCATCAACGTATCTACTCTAATGGGCGTTGAACGTAACCAATTTTGTGTGCAAATGAAGGCCTCAACAGTGGTCAAAGGCAATGAACTTCGATAAGCATCCAAGACACGACCTCTAGTGCTAAACGTCGACTTAGAGTCAACTCTCCTTCCACCAAGTTAATACATGGAATGTATCACTAGGTGCATTGACATCTTCCATAAAGTAACACTCAACTTCAAACTTACACTACATAATATTTCTCGATGTACGGTTTTGATGATATCATCGTAGTCGCAATAAATTTAAACTTTGTGCATATGTGTCATCCCAAGAAGATGTTGAGCCGGTCAGGCATGAGGAGCTACCACCTTCGGTTGAAGACTGACCACTTCTGTTATAATAGATATATAAATCATCACGTCCCTAATCTAATTTTCTACAATTGCCAACTTATATTGGGGGTCAAGGATGGTAACCACAAATAATAATCTATTTATTTTATCCACATCCCCCCAATATTTATTATATTTGTATCTCATCATCATAACCATTATATTCAACAAACCCACACTGTCAGCACAACTCTGTTGCAAGTGGTCATAAAGCTCATAGAGTTCCTCGAAAAACATGTCTATAGTAGGATATTTTGTCTCAGATATCCGCATAGTTATGTCATAAAATAATTTTAAAAATTGAACAAAATACATGATATTAGCCCAATCAATTGTGTCTAGTATACCAAGCCTCCTTCTCCCCCAGCTAAGTTCAGTAAAGCATACTTCATGCCCCCATCCTCAAACGTTATTTGGTACTTCTGCACTACATCCAACATCATGTATGTAGAGTTCCAACGAGTTGGAACATCTGGTTGTAGCATACTAGAAGATGGGATCTCAAGTTATTCGGCTATTGCCTTAAACTGGCAGAGTCATTGGGGGGAAGTCCTCACATATCTCACAAGGTTCTGAACTTTAATAATGGAATCATCAACCTCTTTGAACCCCTCAGAAACTATGAGGTTGATGATATGGGCACAATATCGAACATGAATAAACTGGTTCTCATGAATAATATCCTCCTTTACCGTCGTATTTGGCCTGAACTAATCAATGGCAGTATCATTCACACTAGCATTGTCAATTGTGACACAAAACACTTTTCTGGTCCCTCAATCTTTTGTACAGTCATCTATCTCCTTGCCAATGGATGAACCCTTGTGATCAACAATTTCTTTAAAATCGATAATTCGCTACTGCAACATTCACTCACTGTCAATAAAGTGGAATGTGATACACATGTAGCCCACATTCTATATGGAGTTCCATGTATTAGTCATAAATGGCACTCACAGGCCAGTAGAGACAAACATTTCCTTCATCGCTGCCTTTTCTTTGGCATGCTTCTTCAAACAATCGTGCATCACAACATAACGTGAAGACATCAGAAATCGTGGCTCTAAAGTGTGCACAAATTTGCAGAAGCATGCCTTGTCAACCGTGGTAAAAGGTATCTCATTAATGATGATCATCTCCGCAAGAACATCCCTCAACATCTTCTCACTATATTGAGGGATTGATAGTTTCTTAATCTACGTGCTGTTAATGGCCGTAGAAGTCTCGTAACTCTGCTTCGTATGATCAGTTGCTACTAGTCCTTTGTATATTTTATACCACTGGCAGCCCGTAAAATGTGCTATTAATACTAACGTGTCTTACTTCTTCCAATGATAACCGCATAGTTGTCCATAGTAGTGGCATCGAACTTGCAGGTTCTCGCGATCACCGGGAACTTTGGTAAAATGTTCTCATATCCACGACATTTTTTTACTAGGTTACGCTGATGGATCGGCCTCAACATTCACCAACTCCTCCTCCTCATTAAGTATATCAACATCTTCTAGATCTATTGGGACTCAACTACTTGAACATGAGGTAGCTGCTCTTGATGGGGGTCTATGGCCCGAAGTACCTGTCGGTGACGCCAACAGCTGTGCGTCATCCTCTTGTGGAGAATCGCGGTGAGATGGTGTAGCATCCATAATTTGAGCAAATAATCTAAAAAAATTAACAAACAACCATCATTTAACATGTTATGAAAATTATCTACAAATTGAAAACACATTGAAAAGGAAAAACATATGTTTCTAGTCGTCTTTGTGATTTTAAAAATAAATAAAACACAAATAAACATTCGCTCGAGTCATACTCGTCCGAACAATCTGTGTGATGTTCGCTCAAGCCACACTCAAGCGAAGGCTTGATCAAATAATCTATGTGTTGTTCTCTCAATCCACACTTGAGCCAAGGCTTGATCGAACAATCTATGTCATGTTCGCTCGAGTCACACTCGTTTACTTACTTGAGCAAAACGTCCCCCTACTTAAGAGAAACGACGTCATTCTTCTTGAAGTGGAACTACGTCATTTTGATTATGAGTTTTTAAAAATATATATATTGGATTTTGGAGCCCATGTGGGCTCCGACTCCGACTCTGAACTCTAACTCTGACTCCAAATTCCGCAAACTCTGACTCTGTTGGAGTTGGAGCCTTGTTGGAATTTGGCCAAAGTCCGAATCTGAGAAATTTCGCCCACCCCTAATATTTGCTATTCTCAATTTTTATTAAATATATAACATATGTTCCTATTTATCGGTGAATGGGCTAAAGAAAGAATGGAAAAATAATAAATCAACTATGTTAATTGACTTACACAATAAAGAAAATTAATCATATTACCATACATATTTAGAATATTATAAATATATTTTATAACAAAGTATGGTAATATTCTAAGTGGCTTAATGATGAATTAGGATCGGTGGTCTTTAGGTGAGGAATTGACGTATTGTGTCAAGAATTAACAGTCCTACTCTATATTGAACCTTGAAAACAAAAAAAGGTATTTGCTTAAAAACGAAAAATTACCATGTATAGGAGTATATTCTCAACCAACTTGGGTCCTAAAGCTTTTTATTTCTAGACAAGAAAAAATAACTGATATGAAAAATGCTTTCTTTGAAAGTTTTTAATGGCCAACTGAAACAAAAGGAGAAAAAAGAATACTCATCATGAGGTCAACTAGGGGTATTCATCCGGGCCGGGCTTTTTTCTGGCCCGGTCCGGAATCCGGTTTCCCGGATTCCAGTTCCGGCCCGGAACAAATCCGGGCCGGAACCCGGGTTGCAAAACCCGGGTTGACCCGGTCCGGGTACCGGGTTGTAAATCCGAAACCCGAGTTTACAACCCGGAACCCTGGTTTTTTTTTTTTTTTTTCTTTCTTTCTTTCTATTTTTTTTTTCTAAATATCAAGATGTTCAGACTTCAGTACATTCTTTTTCTCAAAAATCTGAAGGTTTTGTTCTAAAAAAAAAAAACACAAAAAGAAAAACTTGGGCCACATTTTTGTTTTAAAGAATAGTATATAGACCACATTTTTGTTATTATTATACTTAAATAATTTTAAAAGTGTAAATAATAACATCAGTTACATCATAACTATTAAGCTCATGAACATAGACTAAAAAAAAAAAAAACCGGATTCCGGATTGTAAACCCGAGTTCCGGATTTACAACCCGGATTCATCAGGGTTCCGGCCCGGGTTTGAAACCCGGGTTCCGGTCCGGGTGTACCCGGGTTGGAACCCGGATGAACACCCCTAAGATCAACCATCGATCGAAAGTCATGCATTCCGAGAAAATATTTGGGCTTGGATTCACTCTGGTTACTATGAAAATGGACGAACAGAAAAGTCGACACCTGGCAACAATGTGTAACACTCTACTATTGGCTGCAAAACCACATGTTTAAAAGTTAATATATTTCTGCTCAGTTACATGAAACGATTGCCCTTGCGAGCATAGAACTAGGGCGATTACTTGTCTAAAATTCAAAAAGGGCCTCGAGTATGCTTTTCCCACTTGATAAATAATATTTACAGTCGTGAGTGTATAAATATCTTGTAATTATTTTAAAAAAATGAATAAATACAGTATTCACATAAAAAAAATTTAATTTTTTAATAATAGATCTGATTCTTTTTTAAAACGACTGTACGACGCTTGTATACTTTACGATTATATGTAACATTATTCTTTTCATGTTAATTATCATAGACGCAGACACCTATTTCAATTCAAACAATTTCAACTAATTCATGGATAAGGTGTCGTTTACATGTTGAGATGATGTAAAAAAAATATGTAAATAGTAATGAAATTGTTTATAAATAGTTATGAAATCATTTGAGTTAAAATATTTTATAAAATTTTGAAAAATGAGATAGAAAAAAATTGAATAAAAAAATTATAAAATTAAATATTATTAAAATATAATTTAATGATCTTTGAATGTTTAAATTATCTCATCTCAACAATTAAACGTGCGGCGTGGCCGTACCACTCGAGAACAACATGAAGCTAATATCACCGTGTAAACTATATACCGCTCATTCAGGTTGTGGGAGAGAAATTGGGTTTGTAAGTCCAAGTAGGCCCAATACCAAACAATTTTGGGTATACTTTAGGCTCAATTCGAGTCCATCGTATTCATCTACTCTTCAATAAAAATGGAGCAATAAAATACTTTAGGCCCAATACCCTATCGCAACCATCATGGGTGCGTCTCTCTCGTACAATATCGGAGAGTTTATCGAACCTCTAGACCCATTCTTCTAATTCTAATCAATAAAACGAAGCTTATAACTTCAGTTCCCAAAAGAAATAAGACTTACCAATAAAGAAATTATAATAAGGTAATCATGTACCTTCCAAAACTTCATAATTAATCTAGAAAATTAGAGTGTACATGTAGGTAGTTCAATCCCTTTCCTGAACTCCATTTTTGTACATCTCTCGAGAAAGAATGAATTAATGATATCCTATCACGTCGACAGGCCGCACCCGAAACAAGCAATCAACATCAAAGGGCATTGCAGTTTCCCAACACTCCCTGCAATCAACATTTTGGCCTTCTTTTTTTTTTTTTTTTTTTTCCCATCACCTGGTAGGATATCAACAAACATTAAGCCTTCGTTTGATTATATAATTCAAATTAGATAAAATATTTTATTTAAAATTAAATAAAATATTATTATAATATAATTTTTTAATACTATTTTTATTTTAAAATATTTTAGATATATTTTAGAACCGAACAGATATATATTAGTTTTGAGATTTGAAAAATTGATATAGTACCGTTTACACCCCTAAATTGATACTTCTGATTTTATCAATTTCGGTCCAATTTTTTCGGTATATTATATATATATAATATTGTATATATATTATAGTATATACTAATATAGTGATAATATATTATAGTATATTATAATATATTGTAATATAATATTAATATAACTACTAATACTATAGATTATAGTGATAATATACAGTGATTTATATAGGATTTTAAATTTTAATGTTATATTAATTAGTAATGTATCATATAATACAAAATTATTTTATATATAATATATATAATATAAAAAATCATATAAAAAATATTTTATGTAATATAAGAAATTAATATATATATATATATAAAAACTGGTTTGGTCAAAAGAAAAACGAAACCGGACCGATTTTTATCAGTTTTAAGAAAAATAGAATCGGTGCCGGACCAAACCTATAGGTTCGTTCCGGTCTGGTCCAGTTTACTGGTTTTTTTTTTTCATCCCTAGTTATGCTTGTTCATGGATGAGATCACACGAAATGCTATGACTTTGAACAAAATGGAGGGCCACTGAAATTTATGGTAAGTATTTCAACTTTGGCCTTTGTTTGAAAATATTTTAGTTGTGTGATTTGGTTCAAGAGTGGACTCTATGGTCGTTTTCGTTGAATTATCGCCAAAAAAAAAAAACAAAATGTTAGGGCTTATCACTTTTCAAGTTACTGTACGTGCAGCAACTTGAAAAGCCATAGGCTGACTCAGATTATGAGTTTTCAAATTTTGGCTGTTTTTGTTGGATCCAACTTGTTCTATTTGTTGCTTTTTTCATGTTTTATCCAAGTCCTTACGCATAAAGAAATAAAATGAAAAGAAAAAGGTTAATTTTAGTCGGCTACTACATATGCTGTCAAAGAACAAGTACCTCAAGAGGGTCCATGGCCATTAATGTACTCTGGAAAAGGCCCATTTTTTAGTTTGTAGAAAGAAGAACATGAGTGACGACTTTTGCCATCATGTAAACGTAAGTAGTTTATACGGATAATGATAAACTTATAATATCTTATTATTTTATAATTTATTTTAAATAATCAATCAGTGTAATTGTGACATTTTATTAAAATATAATTTTAATTTTACATTAATAGTTGTAAACTAATTGTAGGTTTATTATTTTTCGTAATTATATATTATAATAGCTGCATGAATCGAAATTGGATAATGTGGTGGGACATTCCATAGCATCGGCCGATTTACGGACAATGATACGTCACTAATTATATTATAATTCAACTACTAATGTACATTAAAATATTAAAAATTTTATTTTAATTAAAAACTTCTGTACTTGCATAGATCAAAGAAAATAAAAATTTATACTTGGGTATAAAGTATATTTTTTATTATATCATTTTTTAGTGATCTATTATGTGAGAGAGAGAGAGATTATAATCTCATAAAAATGAGATTATAATGTCGTTTCCTTGTAATAGAGAGAGAGGGGCCACTTTGGATGATTTTCTGTCTATCTTCTTCCTTTTGAAACTTTAACAAAAAATTTGTTCTCCCCCGTGTCAGAAAATTCTACCCAGCCTAAAGTGTTTCAAATCTTTGATATGGTCATCTTGAATGCTTCTCGGTTGACAACTTTGTCTGCAATGACCATGGCTAACACTTTTTCGAGCTCTGTTTATAAGGAAAAATATCAAATACAAGTTGTTGTCTAGATTTAAGGCCCTCGAATGGGAGAGAGATAGACACGTGAGTCAAATAGACTCTACAATATTTATTTTTGATTTAATGCTATTTGAAATATTTAGACTAGTTATAGTAAATGTTATAAAGCTCACTCGATGTATCTATTTCTCTCTTAAGTTCTCATATTCGAGAATTTTGATCCGTTTACAAGGAATTATATAGAAGCTTTTCTTGTTTAAAATTAAAATTGCAAGTTGCTGGGGAGCTAGTAGTTAGTCTAATTCACGTGGTCATGTTGATAATTTTACACTAGACAACTTAACAATTCAGCAATCTTGCATTGAATGTCTTAAATAAGCCGTGCCTGATCACCATTTTGAATTCACCAAAGTTCAAAACAAAAGTCAACAACATTAATGTATGTCATCTCAAACACATGATCTTCAACTGCAATTTGTGACTATTTGCCCAGGCCAGTCAAACAAAAATAACCCATCTGCCATCACTGTCTAATTAAGGAAATGCAATGACCTTCCACCTAACCCATTAGAGCTTCTACCGGAAGAAACGGGTGGGCTTTATTAAATAATTCAATTTTTTAAAATATTAAAAAATTATATTTTAATAATATTTTATTTAATTTTTATTTTATGCCATTTCATCTCAACTTAACTCATTATCCAAATTTCTTTGACCCACCTTCTACTCTCACCTATGGTATTCCGTATCAATCATCCCATCAAATTATGGAATCAAAAATAATAAAAGATGCAAAGTGTCTAAAATATATAGGAAGTTTACACCTAATAAAAAATCATCAAGTATTAAGGACTTGTTTGAGTGATTTTTGAGAAGAAAATCTTCAAATTTTTTTTGTTATCTAAATTATCTAATCATTACAACTTTTTCAAACTTCTAAGATGTGGTTTAGATAGCAAGATACTCTAATATCATTTTATCTTATATCATCTCAACACATGTCATCTAATAATTACATTATCGTTACCTAATTATTACAACTTTTTCAAACTTCTAAACAAAACACAAAATACAATTCAACTTTTTCAAATTTCAAAATAAGAATAATTTAAAAAATTATATTCTAACAATATTTTAACTTTATAATATTTTTAGTCAACTTTTTCTCTCACATTTTCCAAAACCCCATAAACATCTTAACTCAAACCATTTTACTACTAGTAACAAACTATTTTACTATTATTCACAGATCATCTTATTTCATCTCATCTCACAATTCAAACCAACCCTAAACAAAGCACAAAAAACATATCAATTTTTTCAAATCTCAAAACAAAAATTATATTACAACAATATTTTAATTTTATAATATTTTTATTCAAATTTTTTTCATTCTTCTCCCAATCTCATTTAATCATTAAAACTTTCCCATACTTTCAAATAAATTCTAATAAACAATTCAATTTTCAAATCTCAAAACAAAAATAATATTAAAAATCTATATTCTAACAATATTTTTTTCAATTTTTAACTTTCATATTATCTCATCTCAATTCAACTCACTATCCAAATCTCCCATACTGAAACTATTTTACTAATATTCATAAATCATTTCACTACTATTCATACATTTTTCATTTCATCTGATCCTTCCCCAAACATTGTTCCGAGTTTAAATATGGCATCTTGTGGGATTTAGGTAGAATACAGTTATTGGAGAGGACATCCTGATTTGTTAGCCCCACATGGGCGTGGACCTTTGTTTAAAGCCTGAAGCTTGCCCCATTACCGAAAAGCCCAATCAATACCAAGAAGGCCCTGCCCACTGCCAATACTGACTGGGAAACCACCCAGCGGCTGTAGAAGATAAGAACCATTATCATTTGACTTTACTAAGGGATGAACATTCATATCCATATTTAAATTTGAATAATGGATAATCATTATCGCCTAAAGAACGAGAACGGTTCAAAAATTATATATAAGAGGAGAACCCAGGTACGTAAAATCCATCTGATTCTTTAGTATTAAAGAGTTACCTCTCAATCACTAACTTAGGCCCCGCTTGGATACACAGTTCAGATGAGATGAGATGAAATGTTTTGAATAATAGTTGAATAAAAAATTAGTAGAATATATTTTTTAATATTATTTTTATGTTGGAATTTGAAAAAGTTGAATTGTTTATTATATTTTTGTATGGGAATTTAAAAAAGTTGTAATGATTGAAATGATATGAGATGAGATGAGATAGTGGTTTTGTGTAAACAAACGGGGCCTTAGACATCGGAGGCGTTCTCTCGAACCCTCAAGTCGTCTTACTCTTTGATTGCAGGTGGTCGTGAGGTGATGGCGGTGAAACACGTCCATAACAGTTCCTATATATAAAGGAAATGCCTTTATTAATTATTCAATCATGAGAATATTTGAGTAGGCATTAATGTTGTTTTATAAATTGTTTTAAGGAAAAGAATAAACCTACAATTAACCTACAACTATTTTATAACTCTATTTAAAATAAAGAGTAATTATGTAAAATTGAAAATATTTTTGAACGAAGTGGTATAATTACATTAGTTGATTTGAAGTGAGTAATAAAATAGTTACAAAAGAGTTCTAGGTATATCATAATTGTTTTATACAAATTTTCATCAGTTAAAATAAAATTATATAAAAAAATTGTGAAAACTGAAGATAGTTGTGAAAATGATTTGTATATCAATTTTTCTATAAAAAAAATTACTATGTATGGAGGAGCTATGAAAGTCGATAATCTTGAATTCCAGTAATCAATGATCTTTGAAAAACGACTCAAAATTATTTAGTGCTTATAACCACCAACCCTCCAACCATAAGTCAACTACCACCACCAAAACCTTAATTGATTATCACTACTTTACAACCACAAATTTAGTAGTGTGTCGCAATGGCATTCATGATTACATTTCTTAGAACTAAAATTATTTCTTTTAATTCGTTGACTCGGCCGGCACAAAGCTTCTTTCGAGCCTGTTAATTCTTTTCAAAATGTAAGGATTGAGAGCATCAACCTTTGTTGAATCCTAACAATGTCAGGAGTTGGAATAAACATAGATAAACATTGTCTCAAAATTTCATCAAAATCAATTATCAAAGTACATTAAGCCTGTTTAATATTTATTCTAGTAAAAACTTTATGTGTAATCACTTTTGCGTATTGATTACGTACGCTATGAATGTGATTGACTGTGTCACTTTTTTTTTTAATATAAAATAACTATTTTGACTAATCACATTAGTGGAATGCGTAAAGAATACGCAAAAATGATTATATATAACAGAACTCATACTGTAATCCAATATTGGTATTGACTGTTTAGAAAATCTTTAAAGAGGAAGACAAATACTAGAAAATAAAATATTACAAAGCTACCAGTGTAGCTAGAAGACTCCCAAATACAAATACAAATACAAATCTCAGTGATAATGAAAAATGAGGAATGAGTAATATTCTCGTATATTCCATCAATCACTAGTGAAATATTTTATCAAGCAATTGATGTGTGCCAATTTTGATTTGTTTTCTGACTATATCAGAAAATTTAGGTCAAGTTCAATTCAATTTCATGAATGTTAAAAAAATTTATTTTCTATTTCAATTACTCATCTAATCATTTGTCTCTATTTCAGAAAAGTGTAAAAACTATAAAAGAAAAAACTGTCCAAAATATATATATATATATTCTAATAAGTTTTTAACTATATCTAAACCTCAACAAAACATATTTAAAGGAATATATATATGTTAAAGTGGCTTGTCAGTTAAATGAAACGGTTCTTTTAGAAAGAGAGAGATGTTTGGCACGTACCAAGTGTAGAGAAAACTGCAAAAGAAAAAAGTTTGCAAATAAAATTATTAATATAGCAGCAAACTTGTTATGATTAAAACCCGGTTCATTCTAGTCTCTCAATTCATCAAAAGAAATCCATGGAACAATAAGAATGTAATTGTTGATGTCATGTTTCATAGGCATGGACAACTCCACGCTAACAACACTCGGGTTTTTCCCTGCAAGAAGGAGAATGGGAGAGCTCAGGGGGCCGTGGTGCCTTCAACGCTTAAGTCAGTTCAAGGTAGAAGATGGAGAGAGAAATGATAGCTAGAATGAGGTAGCAGAGAAGTGTTCAAGAATGTAAGTAACCACTCTCTCGACGGAGTGAGGGGTAATTATATCTGGTTGGGTGGGTCCCAAAGTGATGGTGACTGGTCGCGCGGCTCCATACGTGAACCGCCCATCCCTGTCAGGCTCCTGCCTCTTGCCAAACCTGCTAGGAGGGCATGCCGTCGCATGCCGACCCTTGGAGTACATGCGGCGTGGTCTGGACAGTCTCACTTTCCCCCTGCACAGTCCACTCAACAATGTCAGGGAAAGCGAGGATGTCTCTGGCGGTTGGTCTGTCTGCCCTGTCGTGTCAGGGTTTGGAGCGTCTCCGTCAGAGGTGCCAGGTCAAAAGGTTTTTCGTCCCTTTATCAGAGCTCCCATCTTGTGTCGTTCATTTTGGGCCTTCCGGGCCTTCTAGGCCCTTCCCAAGTCTTGTAAGTGAGCCCGGGGCCCAGGTCCTTATCCAGGGCCCAGCCCTTGGGAATTTCTCCCCTCACAGTACCCTGCGGATTCCTAGCATACATGTACGATGGAAATTTCTAAAAGATTTCCCCTTGTCCTAACCATTAATTCGCATGGATTTTCATACTCTTTCATCTTCTCGACTTCCTGGCTTCCCACTAGTTGGAACCTGAAGCGCTTTCTCCGTTCGGAGTTGCTAGTTGGTTCATGCTCGCCACGCACTTGCTTATTAATCCCTTTATTTATTGCATCACGCTGTCTGGATTCTCCGAGGCCACTCGGGGTCTTAACATTTACCCTCGTCATTATGACAGGCCGTTGTGACTTCTTGGAGACACCTTGGGATGTTGGAATGACCCCACGATGCCTTGGTTTCCCCTACGAATCGTGTCATCCAAGCTGCCACCTGGCGGTCATTGACGCCACCTTGTCAATTCGTTCGCCTTCCCACGGTTGTTACACCCCTTCGTCTTCTGAGCTGCTTTCGCTTCATTGTCTGCCAAGACCAACCGTCAGTTGCTTCCCTATTTAAATATGCCTTTTTCCCTCTGTTCTCCTCGTTTCTTTACCTTCTTTCCTGAAATTCACTCTCCCTTCTCCGAGTTTCTTTGGGATTCCTCAAACAATTTTTCCTTCTTCTTCCCTCTGCTAACTTTCCCATGGCTGCTTCTAGTGACCACGAAGGCTAACTTTTTTCCTTCGCAGGGAGGAACTGGGTGTCGTCCGTCATCGCCGATGATCTTCGAGTTTGGAGGCGGTCTTATAATATTCCCCAAAGGGTGGTTATGGAGATTCCTGGGCGCTGTGTTTCTGCGATGGATAAGGATGGGATGGCCACACGGGTGGCTCTGTTTCCCCTAATGTTCTTCAACAGTCTGCGGTTGCCATTCTATCATTCGATCAAGGATATTCTCGACTTCCTAGAGTTAGCTCCCACGCAACTCCATCCCAATGCTTGGCGAATCATGGTGTCGAGCTGCATAATCTTCCAGGTTTTGGATGATGGTTCTGAGGACTACCCTGATCTGACTGCCCGGGAGTTCTTGTCGGTCTACTAGATCATTCGACTTGATGGGAACCTATGTAGCTTCCAATCCTGATCCTCCTAGAAGCACTTCGTCATGATGGAGAAGAGCTTCTCATCTATCAAGGAATGGCAGAGGCACTCTTCTTTGTTTCTGGTTCGGGATGGGAGTATCTTGAAGGCTAGGAAGTTCACCAAGAATTTCCTGTTTGGGCCAATGTGACGACGAGCCAGTCTCTTTTGATCAAACTGTCCGAGAGAGAAGAATTCCGAGTGGAGACCGTTCTGTCCTAGGTGGTCGCCCACCCCGAACTGAGTGAGACTGATGTGTTGATCACTGATGCGAACATCAGGCGTTACTTACTCCTTCTCGACCGATCATTTGTGCTTGGTTGAGATTTTTTGGCCATTCCCCCTTCTTCTCCTTCCAGGAAGCACCAGGCTTCTCCTTCTGTGAGGATGATTGTGCCAAGCGGCATCATGCTAAGGAGAGCGATACTAGAGTCGTTCCCGGGCCAGGGGCTCGAGGTCCCCGCTCCTACTTCAGCCTTTCCCATTAAGTCCCACCATCTTCTTTGCATGGGGCCTCTGCGAGCTCGTAACGACAGCCCCCACCTAGGTCTCCTTTCAGCGTGTTTGGTGCTGCCCCCTGCCCACCTCCTTCAGGCCCTCCTTGCGGGGGGTTTAGTGGCCCCCTCGACCGCCTCCATAAGGGCCTGCGCGCAGCACCTTTGGCAGTACTTCTTCTTTGACCCTTGGGAGCACTTCTTGGTAAGGTTGAACTGGCTCCTCCAGACCGATCTCGGCTCCTTGAATTGTTGGACTCCACCCTTGCGGCCCTTTGTCCCTTTGCCGACAGCAGTCCGAAGAGTTGGGGAGGATGAGGCGGACGAAATTTCTCTCAACACTGTCTTTCTCAATGCTTTCTTCAATGCTGCTCCTTAAAGCAGCAAGTCTTTCATCGAGCCTCCTTTATCCTTTGAGGCGGCCCTTGCCACAGAGGAAGCTGCATGGGCTATGCCCCCACCAAGGGAGACAACTTTGTCTTCTGGTCCCAGGGGGGTTGAGGAGGGCACCCCGTTGGTTCCAAGCGTCGCCAAGGACAAGGCTCCGAGTCCTTTGACCGCGTTGGGGGCTCTCCTTGAGGTCAATGTAGATTTTTTCTTGGTTTCGGAAGATCAGTTACTATGTCTCGCTTCGCTTCTGCCATCGTCCCCCAGAGTTGATGCAGGTGCCCCTCTTTCCTCAATGACTTCCCAGCTTGACGCGGGCACTTCTTTTCTACCGGCGTCTTCTCTATGCGTCGAGGGCACTCCTACAGCAGGGGAGACACCCATCACACCCTTTTTTCTTTTTTTCTTTTTTTCTTTTTTCTTTCTCTTTTTTTCTGTTTTTCACTTTCCATGCCCGATTAGGCTTTTGATGTAATCCGAACTTTTGTAATCCGGGCTGATCTATATATACAAAGCTGTCTTCCCTTTGTTTGTTTGTTCTTTGTACTGGTAACCTCTTCGTATTTCTTTCTTTCTTGTTCTGTTCGACTTCCCTTGTTCTTGCGTGGCGAGCCCAGTTGCACCGTCATCCCATTTTCGTGCCTTCCTAAGGACTTTGAAAAAGGAAGGCAACGGTTGGTTGACCTCGGTATAAAGCGACTCAGCGCAACGACCCTTCCTGCCAACCTTTGGACCTCGTTAATCGTTCGTGGTGGGGGCATATCGAAAACTGCCTTAACCTTCTCAGGGTTGGCCTCAAAGCCACCTGAGACCATGAACCCCAGGAACTTACCCGACTCAACACCAAATGCACATTTCAACGGGTTAGCTTAATATTGCACTTTCTTAGCACTGAAAAGGCTTCCCGAAGATCATCAAGGTGCTGCTCAGGCCTCTTGATCTTGACCAAAAGGTCGTCCATGTAGACTTCCTTGTTTCGGCCGATCTGTTCTTTGAACATCCGGTTGACTAGCCGCTGATAAGTTGCCCCTACATTCTTGAGACTGAACGGCATGGCCTTGTAGTAGTAGAGACCCCAGTCGTTGACGAAGGCCTTTTTCTCCTCGTCCTCTGTGCTTATCCTGATCTAGTTGTATCCGAAATATGCGTCCATGAAGCTGAACAGGGGGTGTCCTGCCTTTGAATCTACTATCAGGTCTATGGGCGGGAGCGGGAAGCTGTCTATTGGACACGCCTTGTTCAGGTTGGTGAAGTCAACTCACATCCTCCACTTTCCACTTGACTTCTTCACCAACACCACAGTGGAGAGCCATTTGGGATATTGTACTTTCCATATGAACCCCGTGGCCAGGAGCCGGTCCACCTCCTCGGCGATCGCTGCATACTTCTCCGCACTGAATTTTTGGCATTTTTGCTTGACTCTCTTCGCTTTGGGGTCCATGCAGAGGCGATGCTCGATGACAAATGCGTCGATCCCAGGCATCTCTTTGTGGCTCTAGGCAAACACGTCCCAGTGTTTGGCGAGGAGTTGTTTCAAGGATTGGCTTAATTTGGGAGTCATCTTGGTTCCCATTTGGATTGTGCGTTCGGGTCTTCGGATCCACCAGTAGGGGTGTAGTCGGTCCTGTTTGGTTCGGTTTTGGATAAAATTTGAGACCAAACAGGTATGCACTGATTTTACATTTTCATGAACCGATTCCTCACCGGTTACCCTCCTAAACCGGTACTTCCGGTTTTACCGGTTCGGTCTGATTTTTTTATTTTAATATACTATATTATATATATATTATATAATAGTATATTATACTATATAATACTATAGTGATAATATATTGTAGTACATTATAATATATATTATAATTATATTATAGAATAGTGATATAAGATTTTAAAATTTAATATTATATTAATTAGTAATTTATCATATAATATAAATTTATTTTATATATAAATATATATTATATATAAAAATGATATAAAATATAAAAAATTATAATATATATATGAACTGGTCCGATTCGATTTTAGAAAAAGAAAAACAGAAACCGGATCGATTTTGTTCGGTTTTAAGAAAAATAAAACTGGTACTGAACCGAACCAAATTCGGTACCGGACCAAACCCACCGTTTCGGTCCGGTTTACCGGTTTTCTTTTACACCCCTATGCACCGGCACTAACTCTAGTGGTTCGTTGAGCTCCGCCTGCTGCAGGGTTTCCTCATCTCTAACCTCCCCATCCATTTCCGTTAGGGTTGGAGCTGGAGGCGGGCCTGCTTCTTTTTTAGTTCCCTCAAACTTTTGTGTTGTCGCAATTTGTTCATTGATTCTCCTTTCCATTGCATTAGGTTGATCTTCTTCTAACCGGAAGGCTTGAGAGGTCGTCGTTGCTAGCGTGCAAAGGACACACTGCTTGTAAGAAAATAGATCCCACAAATGGTGCCAATGTTGATGTCGTCGCAGGCCTGGACAACTCCATGCTAACAGCACTCGGGGTCTTTTCTACAAGGAGGAGAATGGGGGAGCTCGGGGGGCCGCGGTGCCTCCGAAGCTCAAGTCGGTTCAAGGTAGAAGATGGAGAGAGAAATGATAGCTAGCATGAGGTAGCAGAGAACTGTTCAAGAATGTAAATAACCATCCTCTCAGTGAAGTGAGGGGTATTTATACCTGGTTTGGGTGAGTCCCGAGGTGATGGTGACCGGTTGCATGGCTCCGTACGTGAATCGCCCGTCCCTATCATGCTCCTGTCTCCTGCCAGACCTATCAGGAGAGCATGCCGACCCTTGGAGTGCAATAAATGCGGCATGGTCCAGACATTCTTGCTTTCCCCCCTATGCCGTCCAAGCAGCAGTGTCAAGGAAAGCGAGGATGTCTCTAGCGGTCGATCAGTCTGCCCTGTCGTTTTAGGGTTTGGAGCATCTGCCTCAGAGGTGCCAGGTCGCAAGGTTTTCCATCTCTTTGTCAGAGCTCCCATCATGTGTCCTTCCTTCCGGGCCTTTTGGGCCGACTAGGCCCTTCCTAAGTCCTGTACGTGAGCCCGGAGCCCAAGTCTTTTTTCCGGGCCCCGCCTTGGAGATTTCTCCCCTCACAGTAACCACAATAAAAAAAAAAAAATCACTAAATATCGGCCATATCAAATAAAACATAAAAGTTTCACATCACAAATCTACACTAAATTAACAGGCAAAAAAAAAAAAAAATCTGACACTATTAACGCAAGGACCATACGGAGTGCGTAAGATCTCCCTCTTTTAAGGACAACTTTTCAAAACCTCATGTCCCTAGCTAACAAGATTAGCAAATTGAGATGTTTATTTTCGAGTTCAACAAACTTCATCCTGATAGGTGTCATTGAACTTGTCATACATGAAGCGAGTGATGATGCTGGTTTTACCGACGGACTGGTCTCCCAAGAACACGAGCTAATTTTAATAATTGGGATTTCAGCTTCAGATTTCGTTTGATATCCTGGAATTCGAGTTGGCACCGAGATTTGTAACTGGAATCGCTTCAGAGCTGAGAATAATTTGTAAGGAATTGAAAAGATGAAACACTACTTTTTTTTTTAGAGTTATCCCTTATTCTCGAGAGAGAGGAAAATCGAGATCTGTACTTGTGAAGCTTGCTTCTTTCTTCTTCTTATTTTTTTGTTTGTTTTTTATTTATTGGAACTGACGGCACCGCGCCACATCAGATTAGTGCACCTTGCCTCCTCAAACTCGACTGTACGTAGTGGGACAATATATATATATATGATGAATATAAGAATATCAATATTTAATATAGAAAATTATTATTACGATTTAAATAAATTAAACCGGTAGAACTGATGAATAATCTCGATACATAGTTGTCATCAACTAGATTTTGCATGGACAATGATTTCTAATTATCAAATTTGATTAGTCTTCGGACATCACTAGTCATCATCAATCATATTGTAAAGTACTTCCATTTACGTAGTTTTCATCAACTTGGTTTCTGCATTCCAGCTCTCTCTGTGAGATCTAAAAACCATGCTAGATGACAATATATGCGCGCGCGCTCTCTCTCTCTCTCTCTCTCTCTCTCTCTCTATATATATATATATATATCTATCTATATATATGTACAAAGATTATAGATATATAAGAAGCTTTTTCAGTCAACTAATTTGAACAATGTGCCACAGAATCTTTGAATAATGAACGAAAACTTAAAATAGATCGAGACAATGGTGACGGCTATGATGACAATGACAAGCCCGTAGAAAAGAAGATGCAGTAAACCGTGGTCATATTTAAGCTTTCCGAAACAAACAAATTTGACTCTTTTGGGCTTCGAAAAATGACGATAAAAGCAAAGTGGAGGGAGGGTGTTAATTGGTATTAACTTAGCTAGTAGCTAGCTTTGGCATGAAGTTATTTCTTTTATTTATTTTTATCTTCTAATAACTTCCTACATAAAAGTGAAAATTGTACCCCAAATATTTTATCAAGCACCTTTTATTAGCTAAGATTAGTGGTACACATTTAGTGCTACTGCCTGCATGCACAATAATCAAATTTAGCTCTATGAGCACATATTTATAGGAAATATGTGTTTTTTATAA
Source organism: Pterocarya stenoptera (assembly GCA_003123785.1). Classification (NCBI taxonomy): domain Eukaryota; kingdom Viridiplantae; phylum Streptophyta; class Magnoliopsida; order Fagales; family Juglandaceae; genus Pterocarya; species Pterocarya stenoptera. The sequence goes on from QEOT01123481.1 coordinate 22,144, forward strand.
TATGCTAATTAAACTCTGAAGTTAACCACCAACTAGAAACAGGAAAACACATGCAAAACGAGAGAGAGAGAGAGAGAGAGAGAGAGAGAGAGAGAGAGAGAGAGAGTATTTGGACAATGATGCAGCTAGGATAGTTACATGTGCGGGTGGTTTCACTTGGCCGGCCCATAGATCTATTTTTGAAAGGGAATTTTTGGAGAATGAAGTGAAATAAAATTTAAAAAATATGTAAATAGTAGTGAAATAATTTATAAATAATAATGTAATAATTTATAATTATTAAAGTAGTATTAAATATAATTTTAAAATGTACAAGTCTATTCATTTTTCAAAATAGAGCAACTGCACAGATCAAATATATAAGTACGAATAATTCTATTTTAAGATTTCTATATCACATATTATTTATATGATATAATTCAATTTCAAAAATATATTTTAAAATTTTAATTACGAATCAAATTATTTCATGTGAATTTTGTGGTATAGAAACATTATAATAGCACTTTTTCAAAATAGTTGTTAATTAAATAGATTGGTACCTTCAAAGTTTGAAGATTTTGGACGTCTACGAATAAATGGGATGTATTGTTATTGGGTAAGGTAATGGGTGCGACTTGATTTATAAATTGGTGTGTATTTGATTTATCTAAATATATATATAATTTATTTAGAATTAATTATATTTTCATGCATGATACATCTCAAACTGTACACTTTCATCAGTTGAGATATTAGGGATATATATCTCAAAGTCAGATTAATTGCAAGACCGGCTAATTGAATTAAAATTATCAGTCTTACCGTTCTCCTTTTTTTTTTTAAAACAATCTTATCCTTTTCTGGGTTAACTCCGATGTATGTACATTACAGAAATAAATAAATAATAAGATAATCAATACGGCGACGTGTGGGAGTTCAAAGTCAAACACTTATATGACCGGAAGCTGCGGATAACCTAACGATGGGTGAGGCGATAACGGTGACAATGGCGGAATACTAAAAATCCCTTGAAGATCACCGTCCCATACCGCCTTCCAACTAGACGGCGTTAATAGGACATCCGTGGAAGAAGTACCGGTCGTATCCTTCGATTCCGTCGACCTCTCCTTCTTGACAACCACCACTTCCGCTTCCTCCTCCTCACGACGTCGTTTTCTCTCGCCAGCCTCCGGGGTTGTATCCGAGTTCCCGACCTCGAGTGGGAAGTTGAGGATCGCTTTCGAACCACGGAGCTTGAATGCGGCTTGGTCGTAGGCTTTGGCGGCTTCTATAGCCGTGTCGAAGGTCCCGAGCCATACACGCGAGCCGCGCCGGTTAGGGTCTCGGATCTCCGCCGCGTACTTTCCCCAAGGCCTTTGTCGGACCCCTCTGTAGTGCTTTTTGGCTTCGAAATTCGCATTTTGCTCTACGGAGGAGAGCGATGATGCATCCGGCTGGTGATTGGGATTGCTGAATTGGATCGACTTGGCGTTGCTTTTGCTCGGGAGCGAGATCTCTAGCGAGGGTTTCGTCCGATTTGTTTGCGGTTTCGATTTTAATGCGAAGCAATCACGGGTTGATTGGGAGTACGAGATCGAAGTGTGGGTTTTGGGATTGGCTTCGCATTGAAAGAAATCGTTGTTCGATTTAGGCGTAGCGAGGCCCATACTTTTCCGGAATCCGAAGAAATCGGTTTCATTAGGCTGGAAGGTAAAAGAGTCGCAGAGGTCATTGGAGCTGGAAAAGTTGGTGATTGCCATGGGAGAGTCGGAACCCGAAGTTTGGGAACAGAGAGATTGAGAACGAGATTCAGAGGACGACACCTCATTGTCTGAACTAGATAAGCAGGGCAGAGCCAAAGGGGATACCTCACCAAGTAGGTGAAGCTTGATTAGGTAGAGAGCAGACGAAACATCTTCTTTTGAGGTCTCCATGGATAGAACTATAGATCTTCTGAAGGCACGGCCGCACAAGAATTGCTTAAAACAGAGAAGGAGCTTTAAGAGAGAACGAGAAGGGAGAGAGGAGCTTAATTTCGGAAAGCTTGAGAATTGAGATTTGAGAGTGGAAGAGACAGTGGAAAGGATACATATATATATAGTGGAGTAGGATGTCCCGAAAAGGAAACAGGACTTTGCTTTCACACAGCTTCCTCGCTGCATGTAGGAACCATCGTCTAGATGGACCGGCCTTCTCCTTTCTCAGATATAGATAGGGGTGAGGTGCTCCTCACTTTTACAACCGTTGGATCACCTTTCAGAGTCAAACAACACCCAAATAACACCTCTCGAGTCTCGATGCAGGTACTGTTTGCTTTTATCATCAGATTGCGTTTCTCGTTTCCAAGAAGGTTCTGAAAAATGACTTACGAATAAAAAATCGCAATAATAATAACTATAATAAATAATAATAATAAATAATAATAATAAATTATACGTGAGGAGAAAATTGTCGGATTTGTGCATATATGGAATTAAATAGCGTCGGACATCAAATAAAAGAACGTAAAATGTTTCCGTAATCCTAATTTATATCACCCATTATGGCCACCAGAACAAGGGCTCAGGTTTACTCGGCCAAATAACAGGAATGACAGGGACTTCACAAAAGAAAAAATAGATCGAGCACTCGGCAACAGTGAATGGACTGACCTTTATAGTCATGGCTCATGCAGTACTCTTCCTGCCATAAAATCCGATCATTCCCCACTTTTCATTGAAATATGTAATTCCAGCTCTGGGAAAAGGATAAGAAAACTTGTGTTTTAGATATGAGATGGCATGGGAGCTGAAGGAAGAATGCCAAAAGATAATAAGTGAGTCGTGGAAGAGGGTTAGTGAACCAGGCTATGAGGCTAGTGTATTTAGGAAACAACTGGGTGTTTGCCAACAAGACCTGCTGGATTGGAAGCAGAAGATGAAACAGAAAAAATAAAAGACCATTACATAGGGGCAACAAAGGATTGGTCAACTGCAAGATACAGGATCAGGCAACCACTTAATAACCATGAAACAATTTCAAAAGGAAGTGGTATTTGCCATGACAGAAAGGGATGTCAAGTGGCGCCAAAGGGCAAAGCAACACTGGCTCAAGGTTGGAGACAGGAAGACCCAATTCTTCCATATGCAGGCAAGTCAAAGAAGGAAGACAAATACAATTAAAGGTGTAGAGGATTCACAAGGTAGATGTGTAACTGAGCCAGCGGAGATTGGAGAGGTCATCACAGGTTTTTTCTCCTCTCTATTTACAACCATTCACCCCTCTAATTTCGAACACTGCTTGCATGCTATGAGCACTAAACTTGACATGGAAATGAAAGCTTAGCTTATGAACCCTTTCACCAAAGAAAATATCACAAATGCCATCCTTCAAATGAATCCATTGGGATCCCCTGGTCCCGATGGTTTTCCTGCCCAATTTTATCAAAAACATTGGGGGGGGTGGTGGGTGAGCAAGTGTGCAATTATGCTCTCAGAGTCCTAAGCCAAGATGGCTCCCTCAATGAGGTTAATGATACATTCATATCCCCCATTCCCAAAGTCAAAATCCCCAAGAAAGTTTCTGACTACAGACCCATTAGCCTGTGTAATGTGCTGTATAAAATTGTTTCTAAAACAATTGCAAATAGGCTAAAAGTCATACTCCCCAAGCTCATCTCTCTGAACCAAAGTGCCTTTGTACCTGGAAGGCTTATCTCTGACAATACCCTTGTGGCATACGAGACCCTACACTCCATGAACTCAAGGATGAAAGGCAAAAACAGGTTTTATGGCACTTAAACTAGACATAAGTAAGGCCTAGGATAGGGTGGAATGGAAATTTATTCAAACTCTAATGATCAAGATGGACTTCCCTCTTCACTGGATCAACATGATTCAGGTTTGCCTTAGCTCAGTTTCCTACTCAATCTTGGTTAATGGGGAGCCTCAACTAGTCTTTTTGCCTTCAAGGGGGCTTAGGCAAGGGGACCCATTGTCCTCTTACCTCTTTATACTTTGTGCAGAAGCCCTCTCTTCCCTTTTAAACCAAGCTGAAACCTGCGGTGCACTAACTCCAGTTCCCATTGGGAGAGGCCCAGTCTCAGTGAATCACTTTTTCTTTGCGGATGATAGCCTACTTTTTTGCCAAGCAAAACTTGAGGAACTCAATACAATGCTCAATATCCTTGAAACATATGACAAGGCCTCAGGACAGGTTTTAAACAAGGATAAATCCTCCATCTTCTTCAGCAAAAACACTGCACAGGGAGTTAAACAATTGATCCTACAGCTGGTAGGAGTGCAATCGTCTAGCCCTTTTGAAAGGTACTTGGGGTTACCTGCTTGGGTGGGCAGAAAAAAGGCTGCATCCTTCCACTCTCTTATAGACAGGACATGGACTTGAATAAAAAATGGAAAAATAAATTCCTCTCTGCTGCAGGGAAAAAAATCTTGCTCAAGGCAGTCCTAGAAGCTATCCCTACTTATGCTATGGGCATGTTCATGTTACCTGCCTCCATAACTTGTAAGTTAGATCAAATGCTTAGGAAATTCTAGTGGGGCTTCAATGAAGATACCTCTGTAATTCAATGGGTCAATTGGGATCAACTCAGTTACAACAAAGATAATGGAGGTCTTGGTTTCAGAGATCTAAAGAGCTTTAACTTAGCTTTACTCTCAAAACAAGGCTGGAGGATAATACAAAATTCAAACTCTCTGGTGGCCAGGATCCTAAAGCAGAAATATTTTCACAAGGTAGGGATCTTGAAAGCTAAAGTGGAGACAGGGCCATCTTTTGCCTGGAGAGGAATCCATGCAGGATTAAGGTTGTTAGAGGAAGGCCTTATGTGGAGGATAGGGAATGGAAAACAGGTGAACATATGGCATGATAAATGGCTACCATCTTCACCACTCCACAAGGGCCAATCCATTCGAGAAGTAGATTAATGGTGTGAAATTGTTAGTTACCTCATAGACCCTCACTTGAAGCAGTGGAAGGAACCCCTACTACACAAATTGTTCGCTCAACAGGAAATAGAGGACATCAAAGCAATACCAATTAGCTTGGGTGGGAGAGAAGACAATATAGTTTGGAAATTCACTACCAATGGATTATATGCTGTCAAAAGTGGATACCACCTCAGAAAAGAAATAGGAAGGGTCTTAGAAGGGGAGACCTCATTTAAAGCCAAGGAAAATCAAGTGTGGAAGACCATATAGAGGGTAGGAGTAGCCCCTGCTACTAAGATGTTTCTATGGAGAGCATGTAAGGAGGCCCTTCCAACTCTAGCAAATCTGAAAAGAATGAAAGTTGTGGAGAATAGCTCATGCTTGATATGTAAGTAGAGGCCTGAAACCTCAGGCCATGTCCTCTAGGGTTGTCCTGCTGCCAAGGATGTATGGAGTCAAGGAATAAAGAAAGTGCAAAAGCTATCTTACCATAGTGACCTGATCTTTGATATATGGTCAAGACTTGTAGACACTCTCAACTCAGAGGAACTTGCGGAGGTGGCAGTTACAATGAGAGGAATATGGGCGAGAAGAAATGATGTTATCCATGGCAAAGGTTTCAGACACCCAATTGAAGTCCAACAACAGGCTAAGGCAGAAACAATTTCATACAAGGAGGCTTTCAATGAGGACCCAGGAGCTAGTCCAAAGGCTCCAACGAGCACTCAAAGGTGGTCAAAACCTGAGGTGGGATCCTTCAAAGTTAACTGGGATGCAGCTGTAAATTTGAAGGAAAGGACAATTGGACTAGGAGTTCTCATAAGGGATCATCAGGGACTGGTCATTGGAAGTCTGCGTGCAAACAGAACTCTCAGAGGCAACCCATTTGATGCTGAAGCCTATGGTCTACTCTTGGTAGTGGTTTTCTGCAAAGAGATTGGACTAACACAATTCGGCTTGGAGGGGGATTCAAAGCAAGTAGTGGATTTACTGAAACACCATTTCCTAAACTGGAGTTTGGGTGGCTGCCTAGTATAAGATGCAAGGAAGGTTCTTGATTCATATGCAATTTGGAACGTATCACATGCATACCGAGAAGCCAATATGGCAGCTCACCACCTAACACAAGATGCCATTGTTTGCTTAGAGGATATGTATGATGTGGAAATATGCCCCTCGTGCATTCTCTCTATAGTCACTAAGGAAATATTGTAGTTTTATCACTCGTTTCTTTGTAAGAGTTGATGTACTGTGACAATTATGATTAATGAGATCAGTATCTTTATCAAAAAAACATTATGGCCACTTGATGTAGTATCATAATATGATGCCACGTAACTTATTAAAAGAATTTAAAACATAAACGTAAAATGGTAGAAAGAATTTAGATTTCTAGTATTTATTTTTTTGTGTTTTCAAAATCATTTTATTTTGGATATATATTTTTAAAATTTTTTTTAATAAGCCACATGACACCATATTATAGTGCCACATCAAGGGACAAAGCGAATGGTATAAATTAGGGGATATAGTAATGTTGATGTCATATTTCACAGCCTAGGCAACTCCACGCTGCTAGGCTTGGTCTTGATCCTGTTGAGATAGAATGAGGGGCTCAGGGTGCTATGGTATCTCTGATGTCTAAGTCAATTGTTGGGTTGGAGTGAAATAAAGAAGTATACAATCAGATAGGGTGTGAGATGAAGTATGAAAGAGTCTGAACCCCTTCCTAGCTGAGGGAAGGGGTGTTTATACCTGGTTGAGATGATCTCCGAGGTGGAGGTAGTGGGTGTGCAGCTCCATACTTGGGTCGGGTGTCCCTATCAACTCCTTGTTGTACTACAGACTTGCTAGACCTGATTGTTGCTGTCACTAACACCCCAGGATTCATGACTTGGCGTGTCGAATCCTAGGATGCATTAAATGTGGCCCGACTTTTGTCTTGGTGTGCTTGTCACCATTCCCCATTAAATGCGGCATAGTTCTAGTCAGGTAAGTCCATCCTTCTTATTTGTTCAGATACCAGGGTTCAGGGATAGGGGATGTCCCTGAATGTCGGCTAGTAGTGGTGTCAGGCTGTCTTGTCTTTTGTCCTTTTGTCAACATGCTTTGCTCGATTGCTCCTATTACTGGGCCTGCTGAGCCGACTAGGCCCAGCCCAGGCCTTATCCTCGGGCCCAGTGGACCAGGCCTACTCCCCCAGGCCCGACCTTGGGGATTACTCCCCTAATAGTACCCCGCGAATTCTTACCACACATGTGTGGTGGAAATTTAAAACATCCTTGATCTCCTTGTCATTAGTGCATGAGGGCACTTAGGCTTCCGTTTTCTTTCCAACTTCCCGACCGTTGAATTCGGGAGGTGTCTTCCTCGTCCCTGGTTGTGCATTGGCCCGTGCTCCCCACGTGTCTGACGTGACTTCCCACGTCTTCGCAGCGCTGTGCCGTTTGGGCTTCCCGAGGCCACCTACCAGCGTTATTCAATGCTGGCGTCGCCTCGATTATCTGGTCCCCACGTCTCCCGACAGTTGGATTGGGCGGAGCGGGTCTGCCCACGTCTCGGGCCGTTCATTGGCCTGTGTTCTCCATGCGCCCGATTTGACCTCGTACATCTGTACAGCCCTACGCCGTTTGGATTTCCCGAGGCCACCTACTAGTAACATCAACGATGCCTCAGTTCGTGTGCGGCCCTATATAAGGCCTCTCCCTTTTTACATTTTCACCATTTGCTTATCTCCTTCTTCTCAGTCCTCAGTTCGTGTTCATCATCTTCTTCATCTCAGTTCTCAATTCATCGTCTTCTTCGTCTCAGTTCTCAGTGCATCGTATTTGCCATCTCCCTTTTCGTCACTCTTCAAGTCTTTCTCTCCCACTTCGATGGCCCCAAAGAGTTCCTCGAGTTCGAAGTTCTCTTCCTTTTCGTCACTCTTACCGACGTCGGTAAGAGTTGGGAGTCGTCGGTTTTTGCCAACGACCTCTGGGTGTTTAGGGCGAAGTACAATATCCCGACGTCGGTGATTCTAGAGGTCCTAGGGCGCTTCGTGCCCGCCATAGAATTTGGCTAGATGGCGGGCCATGTGGCGCACTACCCTCTCATGTTTGTGAATGGACTTCGACTTCCATTCTGCCATCTCGTTTACGATGTTCTCAACTTTTTGGGTTTGCCCCCACGTAACTTCATCAGAACCCCTAGTGACTCCCAGTGGCCAATTGCATTATTTACCAGAGGGTGCTCAACTCCGGTTCGAAGGAATATCCCGACTAGACAGCTCGGGAGTTTCTGTCGGTGTATCGTGTGCTGTGCCTCAACGGGAGCTTGTGTAGCTTTCAGGCGTGTTCGTTTGGGAGGTGCATTTCTAGTCTTGAGTCGTGCCACGAGCATATTAAGGACTGGTCTCGGAAGTTCTTCTTTGTTTCAGGCTCGAGATGGGAGTACTCCAAGGGAGATAAGGACCACAAGGAGTTCTCTGTCCAAGCAGTCTGGTCATACGTCCCCTTATCTAAGAGCCTAATCATCGACTTGTCCCAGAGGGAGGAGGCCAGGTTAGCGATAGTGCTATCCAAGGTTTCAGCCCACCCTTATGATGTGGAGACCGACGCAGTGCTGTTCGACATCAATATTAGGAGCTACTTGACTGCTCTTGTCTGCTCGTACGTGCTTGGGCGGGACTTCTTGATGGACCCCTCATTGCCCCGGGGTCACAAGTATCACTCAAGTTCTCTTGCACCCAATAGCAAGGGGAAACGGCCGAAGGTGGCACATGACGAAGCGGGTAGGGCTCCTAGAGGTGAGGTAGGCAGGGCTCCTCGAGGTGACATCGGGGGGTCTCAGGGTAGAGAGGGCTCGTCTTGGAGAGGAGCTAGAGGGACTAGGCCCTTTTCTCCCCACAAGGCTTCGAGGAGCGAGACCAGGGGGTCTTAGTGCATGCATCCCGAGCGCCCAGAGCTCCTGACTCCTCTTACTCGGGGATCCTACAGGAGCGTGGATAGGGGATCCCAGCGCGCGTGTCCCGAGCATCCAAAGGCCCCTGTTCCTTCTACTTCGAGCTCCACTTCTTTTCTTGGGGCTCCACGTTCGACGTTCGCCTCGTCATCCATTCCATCGGCGTTCCTCGTCGAAGAGGATGAAGATGACGCTGTCTTCCAAGCCGCCTTCTTTGACACCTTTGCTCAACCAGCCCTTTGAAGGGCTGCAATCATGTAGTCTTCTATCTCTTTCGAGGAGACACTTGCTCGGGAGGCAGTCCTACCCGTTCCACCCATTACAGCGACGGGGTCCCTGATATCTCCTTCTCTCATAGAGGTTTTCGTTCAAGAAGATGCTGCCCTTTCCATCCTCCCAAGTGTTAGGCTCCCTCCTACTCCTCGGTTCCGATACCAGATGATGGAGAGGAGGCGAGCCCAAGCTCCTTCTTCGCCGTGGAGCTAAGCGACGATTGGGTGTCATTCCTGTCGCCTCCCCTGCGATCTTTCCAGGAGCCAGAGGTGGACTCCTATTTTGCTTCTCTTGAAGAGGCGTCCTAGCCAAGTCCTCCAACAGATAAACCATGCTCAATCAAGGAGGGGGTTCCACCAACGACAGACGGGGCCCCCTGCAAATTGAAGAACCCTCCTTGGAGGCTGAGGTTCTTGAGCGAATTGAGGCTGAAGTTCTATAAGCCTTTGGAGCAAGCCCTTCCTTAGAGTCCGTCGAGGTTGTGCGGCGGCCTTTGCAGTAGTTGGCAGGTGTCGCCTCTTCTTCTTGCGCTGGTCTAGGAGCGAGCTAGACCATTAGCCCAGGGTAGGCTCGGGCCGAGGCAATCGAGTGGGAGACTCAGAAACTGAGGTCTCTCTTTGCCCAGGTACGTTTTTCCTTTTACTTAGCTTATCTTGTGGGGAATTCCCCTTTCTTCTTCTTCTTCTTCTTCTTCTTCTAACACCTTTTTCTTTTGCAAGCCGCGGACCAATTGGAGGGTATCATTGTCGAGGAGATCAGGGAGCTCTAGGAGGAGACCCAAGCACTCCAATCCCTAGCTCTTCTTGCCTGCTTGGAGGTTCGCAAGGTGCAATACGACGTCGAGACCCTCTCCTTAGAGCGCAATGGGCTAATAGAGGACCTCGAGTCCTTGAAGAAGCACCATGTGCTCCTATAGGAGAAGGTTTAGACTCTGAAGAGAGAGAAGTTTGGGTTGAAGGTGGAGCTGACTAGGTCCAAAGTGGACGTCACCCGAGCTTATTTGGGGTGTGGTGTCTTCGGGATGTGCAGAAAGACTTAGAGAAAAAGGAGGACGACCTATGGTCACTCCGGACGGGGATCCTGACACTTCGAGAGCAAAAGGACCAGCTGGACCGGGAGCAGGCCTCAACCGTTAGGCGATGTTCTTGGCTATTGTTCAAGCATTTCTCACACATCAGGGAAGTTCAACGTCAAGGGGTTGAGGTGCAGCGGAAGGAGGCTTAAATCCATGGTCTCGAAGTCAAGTTGCTCCATACGACAAATGCCATCTTGGCTCGAGACATGCAGATCTTGGTCATGGAATCCAGCCTGGAGACTAGCACCCGGTACGTGGGGGATATCATGTCCCAAATTCATCGCACTCTGGCCATACGGAATGCTGCTTGGGTGAACGGCTACAAGGAGGGCCTCGAATGGCTTCAAGACCATCTATGACATCATCCTGAGACGAACCTCAATACCTTGCGTCTGGCATCCTTTGGAACCGGACCCTTAAGCTTATGCGTTTGTCAATAACCACGGGAAGCCAAGAATGCCTCCATTCCCTATGGGCCCTCCCATTCATCTTCTTAGTTGTTTTTGTACGGGCTCCGAGCCCTTTTTGTTTTGCTTTCCTTCTTTTTTGTAACCCGGGCTTTCATGCAAACTTGATATGTATAAATATATGGATCAGTCTTTTCTTTTTGCTTCTTGTGTACTTGTACTTTTTGTTTTTTTTTTGGTGTTTACTCCCTTTCCTTTTTTTTTTCGGACATGGGTCTTGGGACTCACTTCCTCAGGACCTTTGTCCACGTGGTTACATGTAAATTGTCAGCCTGCATCTCAAGTCCTCAACCCAATGGCGAGCCTAGGGACTTGTTTCCGAGGGACCATCCAGGCAGAGCTTGGGATGCTTTAGCCCGCCCTTAGCTCGCTGTGAGTCTGGGGACTTTGCTTGTAGCAAAAAGGTTGGCAAGTCAATGGGCTTGTGTTCGACTGGCTGTGGACGGGGTAGAGCTCGGGATGCTCTGGCCCTAGCCATTGCATCGTGGCAAGTCTAGAGACTTGGCATGTTGCACAAAGGTCAGCAAGTCAAGGGACTTGTGTCTGATTGGTTGTTGGTGGGGTAGAGCTTGGGAGGCTCTGGTCTTGACCATACTTCTCAGCAAGTCTAGAGATTTGGCTTGTAACACGAAGGTTGGCAAGTCAAGGGAACTGTGTCCAACTAGTTGTCAGTGGGGCAGAGCTCAGGAGGCTCTGGCCCTAACCATACTTTGTGGCAAGTCGAGAAACTCAGCTTGTAGCATAAAGGTCGGCAAGTCAAGGGACCTATGTCCAACTAGTTGTTGGTTGGGCAGAGCTAGGGAGGCTTTGGCCTTAACCATACTTCGTGGCAAGTCCAGAGACTCGGCTTGTAGCACAAAGGTCGGCAAGTCAATGAACTTGTGTTTGACTGGCTGTTGATAGGGCAAAGCTCGAGAGGCTTTGGCCCTAGCCAAAGTATCGTGGCAAGTCTAGAGACTTGGCTTGTAGAACGAAGGTCGGCAAGTCAAGAGACTTGTATCTAAATAGTCATGTGGGCGAGTCCTAGGGCTTTAGCTCGACCAATGCATCATGTGGGCGAGTCCTAGGGCTCTAGTCCGACCAATGCATTGCGGCAAGTCTAGAGAATTGGCTTGTAGCACAAAGGTAGACAACTCAAGGGATTTGTGTCTGGTTGGATGTTGATGGGGCAGAGCTTAGGAGGCTCTGGCTCTTGCCAATGCATTGTGGCAAGTCCAAAGACTTGGCTTGTGTGATCGGAGCATTTAGATAAAGGCAAATGGAGACGAAAGCATATTTTCTCATTCATAAGTTGCTGGTTACATAGCCGGGCGAACCCGTGGTCTTTAAATAAAATACTTTCTTAAGTGCTCGGCATTCCATGGATGGGGCAGCTTGCAACCTTCCTAGTCCTTCAAACAGTAAGACCCTGATTTTCTGCTAGCCGTCACCACAAAGGACCCTCCCCATCAGGGACCTAGCTTCCCTTCTTCTTGGGTGGTGACTCCCATTTGCTTTAGAACCAGGTCTTCTACCTTGAAGGCTCGAGGTTGGACTCGCTTGTTAAAGTACTATTCCACTTTCCTTTAGTTGTTCGCCGTCCGACTTGCTACTTCATCTCTCCTTTCTTCTAGGAGATTCAGGTTTTCTATTAATCCTTCGTCGTTGCAGTCTGAGTTGAAGTGTTGAACTTGGTACGTGGGGATCCCCACCTTTGCTGGAATCACAGCTTTGGTCTCGTAGACAAGTGCAAAGGGTGTTTCTCCAGTGGGGGTCTTGACGGACGTTCAGTAGGCCCATAATACACCGGGGAGTTCTTCGACCCATCTCCCCTCTGGTCTTCGAGCTTATTCTTCAAGATATTCAACAAGGTCTTGTTGGTTGCCTCTACCTGTCCGTTGGCTTGAGGGTGCCCCGGAGATGCGTACTTGATTTTGATTCAGAACTCGGCACACCACTCCCGGCAATGCTAGCAGTTGAGCTACCTGCCATTGTCTGATATGAGGCTTTGGGGAATACCGAATTGACAGACAATGGATCTCTCGAGGAATCTCGTGATGGCCCAGGCCATGATGGTTGCCAGTGCTTCTGCTTCCACCCACTTTGGGAAGTAGTCGACTGCAACTACTACAAACCTCCTCCCTTGCCCCTTGGAAACAGGCCAATAAAGTTGAGCCCCCATTATGCGAAGGGCCAAGGGGATATGATGGATGTTAGCTCTTTCGGTGGGCAGTGGGGAATGGCCTGGGATGTGGGGCCAATAGTACCTTGTGTGCGTGACCCGGGCGGCCAGTGCTCTTTCGCAGAGTGATTTTTGCAGATTCCTTCATGTATTTCGGCTAGGACATACTAGGCTTCCTCAGTCGAGATGCATCTTAGGAGGGGCTCGGAGAAACCTCTCCTATACAAGACTCCTTCCAACAACATGAACGTGCCACTTTGTTTATGATCTTTCATGCTTCCTCCTAGTCGTGCGAGACCAGGCCTCCGTCGAGGTACTTCATGATATCGATGGCCCACTCCGGCGGTGTTGGCTAGATAACGGATATGGTGATCTTGATAGCCGGTGTGTCAATTGATTGGGCTATCGTGTGATCCGGAAGAGGGACATCTTCCTGGCTCGAGGTGGCCTTTGCCAAACAATCTTCTTTGTGATTCTTCCCCTTCGAGATTTGCTAGATATGAAAGTACTTGAACAGATCGCATGCCTCCCCCACTTGCTGGAGGTACTTCTTCAATTTTTTCCTTTTGTTGGCAAATTGTCCCGTTACCTGGCCAACTACCACCTGTGAGTCGGCTCTTACCTCAACCTCAGTGGCTCCCAATGCCTTGGCTACCGACATTCCTGCCAATAGTGCTTCGTACTCGGCCTCGTTGTTGGTAGTTTTGAAACTAAGTTTAATTGTGTAGTTATGCTCCTCCCTGAGCTCTGTGATGATGTGCACCCTTACACCCCCCAGCATGGTAGGACGAGCCATTGACGTAGACTTGCTAGGGCTTGCCTTGGGTGCGATAGGCATTTCTTCGGGGAGGTATGAGAACTCGGTTGTGAAATCTGCCAGCACTTGCCCCTTTCCTCGCTGCAAACTAGACAGCATACACGGCGCTCGGGGTAACTGCCAAGTACACAGTCAAGCTTTCCCTTGGCTTGGTCTAGTTAAGAAGTGGTGGGTGGGCCAAATACTCCTTCAGCTAGCTGAATGCTTGGTCACACTCGGCGTCCCTCCTGTGCCTTTCTGAGGACCTTGAAAAAGGGAAGGCAGTGGTTGGTTGATCTTGAGATGAAACGGTTCAGGACTACCACTCTCCCTCCTCCCAGCCTCTAGACTTCGTTAATCGTTCATGGTGGCAACATACTTACTATTGGCTCGACCTTTTTGGGATTGGTCTCAATTCTTCATTCTGAGACCATGAAGCCCATAACTTCCCCGAATCAACGTCGAAGGCATACTTCTGCGGGTTGAGCTTCATCTGGTATCTCCTTAGCATTGCGAAAGCTTCTCGAAGGTCGGCGATATGCTGCTCAGGTTTCCTGCTTTTGACCAACAAGTCATCCACATAGACCTCCATATTCTGTCCAATCTGCTCATTGAACATCTGATTAGCAAGCCTTTGATAAATCGCGGCGGCATTCTTAAGACTGAATGGCATAGCTTTGTAGCATTAGAGTCCCCGGTCAATGATGAAGGTTGTCTTCTCCTTGTCGCTCAGGTTCATCCTGATCTGATAGTACCTCGAGTATGCATCCATGAAACTGAGTAGGGGGTGTTCGGTCGTCAAATCCACAATTAGGTCTATGCCTGGCGGTGGGAAGCTGTCCTTCGGGCAGGCCTTGTTCAGGTCGGCGAAGTCAACACACATCCTCCACTTCCTACTTGCCTTCTTTACCAGGATCACGTTAGAAAGCCAGTTGGGATAGTGGGTTTCCTTGATGAACCTTGCAGCCAGGAGACAATCCACCTCTTCGGCAATGTCTACATACTTCTCCGCACTGAAGTTGCGATGCTTTTGCTTGACCTTCTTTGCCTTGGGATCCACACTCAGGCGATATTTGATGACTGTCGTGTTGATTCCAGACATTTTTTCGTGGCTCTAAGCAAACATGTCTTGGTGCTCGACGAGGAGCAGCTTTACGGATCTTCTCAGCTCGGGAGCCATCTTGGTTCCCACCCAGAAAATCAGTTCGGGTCTCTGCGGATCCACTGACACCAATTCTAGAGGCTCATTGGGTTCTGCTTGCTGCAGTGCCTCCTCATCCCTCACTTCTTCGTCCAACTCCATCAGGGTTGGAGGTGGAGGCGGGCCGGCACCCTCTTGCACTCCCTCGAGAGCTCGGACCTCCTTGGCCTCATGTTTCAGTTCCCGAGCGTAGCATTCCAGTGCTAGGACCTACTTGCCACAGGTCTTGCCCACTCCAATAGGAGTTGGGAATTTCATCTTCAAGTGGAATGTAGAGGTCACCACCCTCAGGGGTTGTTCAGGGTTGCTCACCTTAAGATTGCATTGTAGGAGGATGGGGGCTTTTACCACCAGGAAATCCACCATGGTGGCTGCTTTCTCATGGCCTTCCCTGCCAGGATGGACAAGGTGATAACACCAATCGGCTGGACTATGTTTCCAGTGAAGCCTTTGAGGGGCGTTGGTGTAGGGTGCACCCAATCGAGCGTAATCCCCATCCAGACGAAGGCTTCCCAATAGAGAATATCAACAAAACTGCCATTGTCGATGAGGACTCTTCTCGTTGTGTAGTTGGCGATCTACACGGTCACTACTAAAGCGTCGTTATGAGGGTGGAGAATGCCCTCCTCATCTTTTTCATTGAAGGTTATGATCATCCCCTCTGAGTGGCTCCTAGTGCTCGGGATTGCCCTGCTGGTGGTGAACACTTCTTCATACCTAGCCCTTCTGGCGTGGGCCATCCGTGCTGAGGAGGTTGTCCCACCCTTGGCATATCCTCCTACAATTGTGCAAATTTCATCCACAGGGCCATCTTCTCAGGTTGGGCTTCTTTGGCACGGGCTCACCCTGGGTCACCCTCCTAGCCTTCACCTTGTTAGACATTCACTCTGTCGTTCATCACCCTGGTCTAGCAAAGCTTCCAATTCTTCCATTTTTCATTTTCTGGGGAAGCAATTTTTTGTGTGGTGGCTGTCAGTGAAGTGGTAGGTGCAATACTTAGGGCGGGCTGGGCCCTGTTGTTGTTCGCACTGTGGTCTTGGGTTTCTTTCAGCCTCTACAGCCATGTTGAAGTGCATGTGTGGTCCAACCCGTTGCTAGTGGGTTGCTCCTCCTTGCACTTGGTCTCGTGCACCTTCTTCTTGTTACCTTTCTGGCTAGCACCGCTGCTCTGGCTAGCGGCTCTCTTGTTCGCTCGTTCCAACTCGGTCTTCTTGGGAGCTGTCAGTGCTCGAAGTGTGTCTTTGGTGTTGATGAAACCGTCAGCTTGGTCCATAAACTCCCTCAACGAGGTGGGTGTTTTCCATGCGATCTCGGTCATAAAGGGGTTACGGGGCCAAACCCCCCTAGCAGAGCTGCCAGAGTGATCTTTTCATCCTAGTCGTCTGTCTTCATGCGCTCTCTGTTGAACTGAGAGAGGTATGACTTCAAACTTTCATCATCCCGCTGCTTCACAGTTTGGAGGTAGGCTATAGGATGCCTCCTCTTCCTGCTTGCCATGAACTGTGTCAGGAAGAATCAGGCCAACTCGGCGAATCTGTTGATGGTACTGGGTGGCAGGGACCCAAACCACACTCTCGCAATCCCTTTTAAAGTGAGAGGGAATGCCCGGCACGTGACTTCTCCGGAGAACCCATGCAGGGTTATATGGGCCTTGAATGTTTCTAGATATTCCAAGGGATCCCTTGACCCGTCATACGCATCTATCTATGGGACTTTGATTCTTAGGGGAAGAGGGACTGCCATAACCTCAGAGTTATACGGGAGGTCTGTGCTGGTGAGCAGTTGGTCTACCATGGATGTCATGCCCATCTACTTGGCCATCTCAGCATATTTGTCTCCAAGTTCATGATGCTCGAGGTGCATTCTGTGCTGCTCTTCTTCAGCTGCCACTACCTCTAGGGCTCGACAGGACTTAAAGTGGTGGTTGTGCTTGCCTCCCTCCAATTCTTCGCTGGCCCTTTGCATGGAGGCATTCTCTTGGCGGAGAGTCGTCTCTTTCTCCATCAGTTTTCGTATCATGTCGTCTTGTTTGTTGACTCTTGCTTCCATTGCTTTGGGTTGGTCTTCTTCACAACGTAAGGCTTGGGAGCATGTTGTTGCCGGCATGCGAAGGACACACTACTATAGGAAAAAAAAAGATCCCATAGACAGCGCCTCTGTTGATGTAGTGTTTCACAGTCTGAGCAACCACATTGCTGCGCTTGGTCTTGATCTTGTTGAGATAGAGAATGGGGGCTCAGGGTGCCGGGGTACCTCCGATGCCTACGTCAGTTGTTGGGTTGGAGTGAAAGAGACAAGTATACAATTAGAAAGGGTTTGAGATGAAGTATGAAAGAGTCTGAACCCCTTCCCTGGTTGAGGGAGGGGGTGTTTATACCTGGCTAGGGCAATCCCCGAGGTGGAGGTAGTGCGTGTGCAGCTCCATACTGGGGTCGGGTGTCCTTGCCAACTCCCTGTCATGCTACAAACTTGCCAAGCCTGATTGCGGCTGTTACTGACACCCCAAGAGGCACGTCATGGCGTGCTGAGCCCTGGGATGCATTAAATGTGGCGTGGCTTCTGTCGTGGCGTGTCCATCTCCATTCCATTAAATGCGGTGTGGTTTCGGTCAGATACATCCATCCTTTTGACCTGTCCAGATACTAGGGTTCAGGAATAAGGGATGTCCTTAAATGCCAGCCAGTAGTGGTGTCAGACTGACCTGGCTTCTGTCCTTTTGTCAATGTGCTTTGCCCAATTGCTCGTCTTCCTGGGCCAACTCGGTCTTACCCTTGGGCCCTGCGGAATGGGCCTACTCCCCCGTGCCTGGCCCTGGGGATTACTCCCCTCACAAGTAGCGTTACCCTAAAAGAATTAAGAGCCAAAAATGAAATAGTTCCAAGAGAATGCAAAGGGTAGGAATACTATATATTAAGTCCTCATCTTACTAACATAATACATCACTCGTAACATTCAGTCTATGCCTCAGATTATTTGATCTCACAAGGTCAACAGTCCTTAATCCCTCACAAGTTTATAACTCAAAGCAATTCTTTACCTCACGTCATATAATATGTTCATGTTTATATCAAGTCAAAACAACATAATCGCCCGAGCTATGAGTCATAAAATAACAAGTAAGAATCCAAACAATCTACCCCATACACTCATGTCAATTCAAGCAGACTTGTCTGCTTTCCTAGACATGCTCCGCGAGACCGTATCAATCGTGGCCTTAAGAAAATATGTTAAAATAGTAACATCAAGTTTTCATCTCATGACATAGTTTCAGGTTCAATGGCATATTAATAGATCATTTATTGATCCATTAGGGCTCACATAGTGATGGAGCAGGGATTCATCCAATCACTCCCTCATATGGTCGTCTATAGCACATACAGTATGAATGTATGTTACGATGGCCATTCAATTGGGCTTGTCATATTCAAATGCCATAGGAATCTTATTCTAGTCGCCAGGTGCCCTAACTTGAGTTTCTTAGTAGTCACTCATCTAGCGCCTACCTAAAATCTCACATTCCGCTTTAATCAGGGTTCATGAAGTTGTACAAATACTTTATATACAACTCTTGTAAGTCATACTTTAGCCAAGTAAAGGTGACATTGTTTAAATTTATCTTAAATGCTTCCAAAGCACCAAGATATTTACTTGCTCACTTTCCAGAAGACAAAGTAATTAATTTATCTTATCTTGCTCATTATTCAAGTGCCAAGGTGATCATCCATGTGAGTGGACTGATCATTGCATGAGGCATCTCTATAATATGTGCTTTTCA
The DNA here is from genome assembly GCA_003123785.1 of Pterocarya stenoptera. Classification (NCBI taxonomy): domain Eukaryota; kingdom Viridiplantae; phylum Streptophyta; class Magnoliopsida; order Fagales; family Juglandaceae; genus Pterocarya; species Pterocarya stenoptera. The sequence goes on from QEOT01123481.1 coordinate 40,744, forward strand.
CTTAGTATCAATTAACTTATAATATAAGATAAACACAATAATTTCACCAATGCAATAGATACTAACAATGTCAAATGTATAATGAAGTTTAAGGTATCCTTAATACAACATATATAGAATCTTATGAAGTCCCAAACTCCTAACATGTGTTTGGAAAACACTTCTACTAGTAGCCTTAGTAAGAGGATCAATTACCATCTTGTTAGTAGAGATATGTTGTAGGATCACCTCACCTCGCGCAACAATATCTTGAATATAGTGAAAATGAATATCTATGTGTTTGGTTCTGCCATGATATTTGGAATCATTGCCATATGCCAAAACTATCATACTACCACTATATATCTTCGCTATAACCCTCCAGTTTCATATCTCCACCTTGATAGCAAAGAACGAGGTCTACTGTTCCACGAAGGTATCGACAAATCCTCTTAACTACTTCCCAATAAATAGATCCTGGGTTACTTTGATAACGACTAACCAATTCAACTGAAAAGCAAATGTCAGATCGTGTACACAACATAGCTTACATCAAACTTCCAATTGCGTTTGCATAAGGAAATCTAGTCATCTCTTTTTTTCCCTCATCATTCTTAGGGCAATGATCTAGGCTTAATGTATAAACCTTCTCAATTGGAGTGTTTATGGGTTTGAAGTTGTGCATACGGAATCGTTTTAGGATTTCTTAATATAAGTCTCTTGAGATAAACCAAGAAGCTTTCAAGGTCAATCCGATTTTAACTCATAGTACAAAATTTGCCTCACCCATATCTTTCATCTCAAAAGTATAGGACAACCACTCATTTGTGGCGAAAATTATCTCCATATCATTTCGCTCTAATAAGATGTTGTCATCCACGTATAAAGATAAAATTAAAAAAACTCTTCCCTGTATGTTTGACAAAATAACATTGTATAGATGATCGTTTAAGGTCATAAGTGGAACGTTTCAGCTGGCATACTTTGCACTCTTGTCTTCAACCTCAAAACCAACATGTTAATCCATATAGATCTCATCTAGGTCTCTATTGAAAAATGCAGTTTTCACATATATTTAAAAAAATCCCAAATCTAGATGTGCAATTATAGCTATAATGAGGCGAATGGAAGCAAATCTCACCACATGGGAGAATGTTTATTCATAATTTATATCCTCTCTATGGGTATAGCCATTCGCCACAAATCAGGACTTATACTTGTCAATTGATCCATTTGTCTAGTGCTTAATTTGTAAAACACATTTGTTTCCAAAAGATTTGTTCCTAGGTGGAAGATCAACAACTCTCAAACTTAGTTCTTTGCCATAGAACTCAACTCATCTCTCATAGCAGCCAACCATTTATTTAAAGTAGGTGAACTTAATGCTTCCTCATAAGAAGTAGGCTCATCAAAGTCACATGGAGCACACATGAAAGATTTTCCTTCAATCTCAAAATGACGACGAGGAATGGTTCCACGTTCGCTTCTACGTAATTGAGACTCTTGTGAGTCACTTTTTCGGGTACAGTTCTACTAAAGTCACTCTCACTATCTTTTGCAATTCAAGGATATGATAATTCTCCACCCTCGGGAAAAGATAGTGTGACACACTCAAGTTTTTGCAACTCAAAAACCTTATTCCCTCATTCCTTCGTTAGGATGTTCACCATACATTACCTAGCCCTTTGAGCTCTCTCGATATCTTATGAAAATATATTTAATTGCTCTAGGTCCATGTTTATCATATTTATGGGAACTGGTGTGAACCTAACTTGTAGAACCTCAAGGTCGAAAATGTTTCAAATTTTATTTCGTGCCATTCCATAATTCATATTAGATTTGAGGAACAGACTTAGAAGGCACACAGTTTAAAACATAGGTATTAGCTAGAAGAACATCTCCCAAAATGATATTAGCAGCTTAGCTTGCGCCATTATTGATCAAACCATTTCCAATAAGGTAAGATTCTTTCTTTCCGCAACACCATTATGTGTTGGTATACTAGGAATTATTAATTATCTACATATCCCCTTTTACTCACATAGCCCCTCAAACTTTTTAGATAAATACTCATGGCTCTGATCAGTTTGTAGAAAATTTTAATTCCTTCTAATTCTCAAACTCAGCTACAAAGCACTTGAAGCAGTCCAATGCTTCAAAATGATGGAAGATCAGATGATATAACTGAAACGTGAGTAGTCATCTATAAAGGTTAAGAGGCACATTAGCATTCCTTCACATTCATAGGTTCACAAATATCATAATGGTCTAGCTCTAAAGAATAAGATAGCCTAGGAGCCTTTCCATAATGCTTGATACAGGCCTTCCCAGCTAAACAAAGCTCACATATAAGTAGGCTTACATTAGCGGGAGACCCCAATAGGCCTTATTTAGCTAGTTTAGCCACTCTATCTTTTCCTATGTGGCATAGTCTAGCATGTCATTTCAATGGATTAGAAACAACATAATCATCATTTGAAGCCATAAAATAAAATGAAAAATTATCTAAATCCAACATAAAGAAACCATTCGAAAGGAAAACATGTCCATACAAAGTCCTATCCAAATAAAAGTCCTGTTGGGGGCTATCAAAGTGAAAAGTAAAACCAAATTTCAATATAGAAATAACTGAAAATAGATCACATTGAACACTTGGTGCATAAAGCAAATCATGAAGAAGTAACAAGCACCATCTTGGGTTGGTAGGTGCCAACTCCAAGCACTTCCTCCCGAGTTTCGTTACCCAATATAATGTATTGTCTGCCAGCTGGTATTCTTCTATAATCTATGAACTCAACTCGATCTCGAGCGACATGTTTGGTAACTCGTGTCTGCAATCCATTCAGGGATTAAGTGAGAAACAAAAATATGTGAACAAAAATAAGTACTGTGAGAGTTGTGTTTAGTGGATACCTTTTTTACCTCAGTGCAGTCATGAGCAAAATATCTCACTTTTTCTTAATTATAGCATTTCAATTTGGACTTGTCCTTACCAACACGCTTGCCTCTACGGCACTTTACTACCTTTCCATCCCTTGGCCCAAAGACTATTTTCCACTCCAATAGATCTCCATGTTGCTTGCGCTAAGCCTGAATGTCTTGCGCTTCCTAGCTTGGGCAATAAGAAGAGTATTACGGTATGCATCTATGCGCTCTGCCTCTAATTCCAAATGACGAGATATATCAGCAAAAGACTTAATATTCTCACTGTGTATAAAAACGAGTTTCATTTGCGCTGTTAATAGTGGTAAAGTGCGCACACAGATCTTTCTTTACCCAACCCTGATAGGCTTTTATATCACGACGATGTTAGGAATTACTCTCTTCCTTAGGTTATATCTTAAAGTGGGACAAATTTTCTAGGATCTCCTTTTCATTAAGCAGATATTGGATTTTCCTATATCACATTTTATAGTTGATCCCATGCAGTTTCTCTCCTTTAGTAAGGTCAACAACTACATTCTTTGTGTTCATTATCACTATATTATTTGCACAAGATTGACATTAGTTTATATTTAGTTTTATTCTAAAATCGAACTAGACCATGAAATTCCTTCCTACATAGTGAGATAAAAATTTTGCAAAAAACTAGGAAATATCTCCCACCATATAAGTTAAAATACCACATCTAATTAATTTTGAATAAAATTTATAGAGGAGTTTAAAAAACTCAAAACTCAAGCACATATAATTCATTCATCAAGCATGAAAAATCCACAAGTATTACACTATACACATTGCGCATAGGCTCTACCCGAAGCCTCATTGGTAATTTAGTGCATCATGTTAAGGTGACCTTAAAGTATATCAATAGATGTTTTTTTTTTTAAACACGTCCCTTTACATGGCCTCAATAATAACATTACATTCCCAATATTACATTTCCAAAGAAAATCCAACTACAAATGTTTTAGGAAAACAGTAAATAAATAGGGATGTCACGTCACAAATATACTTATAAGCTACACCTTATTCATTCACATGAAAAGAAATGCATCCATTACTCATGAGCACAACAAATTACCAATACGAACTCTATTGATTTTAATAAAAAAAATAATGAACTCAAACATTCAATCATAGTGGTACGCATGATGATTCAATGGATAAATAACCCATATTCTCAACTAATGAGTAGGTTTAATAGGTAATCAAATCTAGGGATACATATTCAATATAGACATGCATTTAACAATAACAATTCAATACATGCATCCACTAATAATCTATACAGATGTTCATATAACATAGAAAAATTAGATTGGAGGAAGTATGACAAGTGTCACTAAAATAGTTTTTATTGTCATTAATGTTTTTAAAGCATTTTACTAAAAATGATTTAAAACAATCTTTTTTTGCTCTCGATCTTAACAAAACATATATGAATAAACTTTATAGACCAACATAAGAGTACACGTGATCCAAAATGGACACCAGAAGCTGCCGTACAAGAGGCTATCTTGCCTTTGCTTCACTCGCCATGGCGGAGAGTGTCTATCACCTCTACGGTTTTTAGTGTTTTCGGATGTCAAAAACCAAAGTTTAGTCATTTTAATGTGTATGTGTCTATAATGTGAGCAAAACCGTACCCGAAATACCAGAGTGGATCACATCTCCATGGCCGAGAGTGGGATAGGTAAAAATTTTACTAATCATCGTCTTCTTGGTTGACCCATTTTTTTGGGTTTTTTTGATTTCAACCACTCATTTTCAATTGGTCATAGCTTAGTCATACTAAATCCGAATCAAGCGTATGATATGTCAAATTAAAGCTTATGAACCCGTATTTGTAACATTATAAGATTTGCTTACATAAAATAACATTTGGTTGGTTAAAAGTTTGCTCAAAAACACAGTCCAAACATTAACTTTAAGATTAAGGTTTTAGATTCTCCCTCTACATGTAACAAAATTTCACCAAATTTAAGGGACAGATTTATGACATTATAAGGAATGTTTTGTTGTAGATAATTTGACCTTAAGCATGTCATGGCATAGTCTCTAATGAAAAATTTGAAACTTAAATAATCATGGCATATCATCAATTACATGCTTTTAAACTCATTCTATAGCATCAAACAACATGTAATCATATTCATATGGGCAAAAACGCGAATAGGCTTTGATATTGACATTAAATAAGGTTAAATCAAATTAACTTAAGTGAAGTGGAATTCCTATAAGTCTGGATCTTTGCTTGTTTTACAGCCCACACCAAATTGTTGTGATTGCACATTTACATAGCTTAGGATGCTACTAGAGTCTCCTAAAATAATTTCACGCTTCAAGATCAAGAGTTTAAGATGGTTGCTCTAGGAAATTATGGAGAGAGGGGAGAGCCTTTTTTTTGTACGTTCAATTTCCCTCACTCTTATAATTAACGTACGTAAAACTCTCATTTACAGAGTTTTCTAGTGGGGTGGTTAATTAACTTCCATGAAGTTAAGTGCTAGTGGTGAAGAGTTAATTATATCCTAGTGGTGAGCAGTTAATTAGGTACATGTAACTTTCCCATCCATGTGGAGACAACATGGATAAATGGGTATACCCCCACTAACGTTCTCATTGTATGTATTCAGCAACCCGATACAATCCTCCCATTGGTGATCATTATACGTGTTCATTCTCTTCAATACGCTAGTTTTTTTTTTTTTTGTTGAAATCAAACATATTTTATATTGCTTCAACAAATTGAAAATTACACAACTTATCCTACACCAATGCATTACAGATTACAAAAGGGACCCCTTCGATCCATACCCTTTCTTCCCCAAGAAATAAAGCATGTTTAGCCAACAAATGAGCAACAGAATTTCCTTCTCTAGGAACATAACAAACTGTCCAACCTTCCCTTTGATGAAGAACTTGCTTAATATTATCAATAATATGCCCCATCCACGACTGGTCTTCACCAGTATAACAGATTGTCCAACCTTGTTGATTACCATAGCTTACCATGCTCATACGATACCATCCCCTTTTAATTTTGCCGCAAGCCTCATGAGTCCACTTCCAACATCATATTGTTCCCAAGTCTCTCGGACACATCTAGTAAAATCAACATGATCCACCCACATTTGCTAGAAAGGGAATGGTGATGGCCCATACATTTCAACATTTTTCACCAGAGAAATGACCATAGGAGCATGATCTAATGATACGAGACAAATATCTCATAACTGAATCTGAAAATGCATAAAAAGACTTTTGATTTACCAGAGACTGATCCAACCGAGCCCAACTACAAGAAGGACCGGCATGCCCATTGCACCATGAGAAGCTCTTACCCAAGACATTTAATTCCATTAATCCGCAAGAGTGGATCCAAGAATTAAACTCCTCTATAGCCACCATGGGTCTTGGCCGACCACCACATTGCTCTCCATCAGAAGCAATGATATTAAAATCCCCTATTACTAACCATGGATGAACTAAATTACTTTCCCTAGCAAGATCTGCCCACAACTCATGCCTTTGCTCATAAGAACATTTTTGCATAAACAAATGAGATTTTACATTTCATCATACTAGCAGTCACAATAACTGAAATTTGTTGATTACCACAGCTTACCATGCTCACATTAACATCCTTCATCCACAATATCCACAATTTACCATCCCAAGCCGCATTTGAAAAACCATAGTCAAAGCCAAACACCTTCTTAACTTCATCCAGTTGCTCATCCCGTAAAAAAGGCTCTGCTATCGCAACAACGTTCGATTTATACACTTGCATAATCTTTTTCAATCTATTCCGAGAAGATCTTACCCCTCTATCATTCCAATACAAAATTGGACTAATCATAAATTTAATTTTGATGACCTGGCAATAACCTGGTTACTACTGCGAACTCTCATGATTATACCCTCACCCTTTTTCTTCACTTGATCTGCCATTTCAGAGTTTGAAACACCATCCATAGCCTGTACCATTTTTCCTTCCATTATCTTAATATCCAATAAACTAACCAACGAATTAGCCATATCAATGCATCCCCATTCAACATTTGCTCACAGACCTACCCAATACATAGACTACCTTGGGCAACTACCGAATGATTAACCATAATGGAGGCAAAAGCCTCTTGGTCCATTTCTGCATGATTTAATCGCAGCTCTTCTATCTCATGTACATTAATCCCCTTAGAAACAGAGGAACCCACCACGTCAAAAGGTGACACCTCCGTAATAGCCAGAGGATCCTCTTCAGAAACCACCCTAAACTCTACTGATTTCGGAACCATTTCCACAGCTCTAGAACACGGCATTTCTCCCACCTCAGAAGCCACTGGAAACATCTCCTCCATAATAGAGGGTACCACTTCTGTATGGACTTGCAACACCCCATCGTTTGCCATATCTCCAGAGCCAATGCCATGCACATCCACCAATTGTAAATTTTGATCTTCCTCACCTTCCAAACCAACTCTATGCTGATCAACCCTAACCAGAACCTCAGAATCCATTGGAACTACCTCATGCGATACCAATTCTGTGTGGACGTGCACCCCATCCTTTTGCCATATCCCTAGAGCCAATGCCATGCACATCCACCGATTGAAACATAATGTCTTCAACACTAACCCGAACCTCAGAAGCCACTGGAGCCTCCTCATACGATACCATTTCCGTATGGACGTGCACCCACCCCTTCTTTGCCATATCTCCAGAACCAATGCCATGCATATCCACCGATTGTATCATAGTCTCTTTCTCACCTTCCATATCAACTCGATGTTGATCAACACTAACCTGCACCGAAAAATCCGAAACTTTTTCCCCTGTACCCATCCCCTCCACCTCCGTTAGCGTTGGATTCGAACATGATGGATTTGCATCTTTCAACTGTTTTGGCACTTCTTTATACACCAATCGAGCTAGTTGTCTCTCTTTCTCCTTCCTTAAAATACCTTTCTTGCAAGTTTTTAGATTATGCCCATGGATTTTACATTTGGTGCAAAATGTAGGCATTGTTTCATACACCACCTCCTGCATATAACTCGTAGTACAAGATGGTGCACCAATCCGAAAAGATAATAAAGGAGATTTAGCACCATCTAATTCTAAACATACCCTTGCTCCGTCTGTTCTAGTAGCACATCTCATAGAGTTGTCACTACGAATATATTTTCCAATGGGCGCAATGAGGCTTTTAAGAATGGAAGAATGATAAAAGTTTGGAGCCAAACCTGGTAAGAAAATCCAAACTGGAACCATCGACGGCTCCTCCTCTTCAGAAAACTTAGGACTCCAGTGAAATGGTCTATACACCATACCATCTATGCCGCAAACTTCCCTGGAAAAAGCCTTGTTGAAATCTTCCTTCAACGTTAATTGGACAAAAACATTGCACGGCTTTCTCATGGCTAAAACCACAGCAATACCAGATAATCCCCATCGGTTTTTAATAAAGATTCGGATTGCATCTAAGGATGGTCTCTGTCTGAAGAATTTCAGCACTAAAGAAAACCGAAACGGTTCCCCAGACTTCACAATTTCCTCCTTTGAAAACAAGAAATATACTTTTCCATCCATAGTTTTCGGAGTCCTTAATGGCAGAAGCACATCAGGGATTGGGTGAGGGGCTACAGATAGGAGATCTGCAAATGAATGCAAGTTCGTCTTGGAGCCACTAGTGCCCCCCGCGGTAGCCATGCATAACCATGGTGCATCAGTCACCACAATATGCAGTCCCTCTACGTGTAAAGAAACCTAGGAGGAAACTCTTCTTGAAACATAATTTATTGATGAATGACTTGTTATCACGTAGAGGGGTAGCCGGCCCGCCCATGCGGGGGCGAGGCGGACGGGGGCGGGGTAGCCTGCCCATCCCTACTCCCAGTTCCACCAATTCACCTTTCTTCCATTTTCTCTATGTCCCCACCAGAATCTTCCATACAAAGAGTTAAGTTCCTTACACAAAGAAATTGGTAGTCTGAAAACCCCCAAAGTGTAAGAGGGGATAGCCTGCAACACTGCTTTGATGAATCTCCTTCCCAGCTTGAGGCAAAAAATTATTTTTACAGCTTTCTATCTTTTTCCATACCTTCTCCTTAACCTCTCTAAAAGTATTATATTTAGACTTGCCCACCATAGTGGTAAGTCCAACTATTTTTCATAATTGCCGAAAACCACCCCACCAGCGGCATGAAGATGCTCCTTTTTTTTCTGCTGCATCAGTGTTTGAGCTGAAAAATAAAGAAGATTTTTCCTTGTTTAGAACCTGGCCTGAAGCCACCTCATATCTCTTTAACAAAAGGCACCACTGTCTCCATTCCTCCCTTTTGGCTCTTCCAAACAGCACACAATCAACAGATGATTGACTCTTAGTCCGCCTTTAGCCATAGACACCCCTCTTATAACTCCTCTTTGGTCAGCAAAATTCAGTAAAGAACTTAGGCTTTTAGCACATAGGATAAAAAGATAGGGAGAAATTGGATCTCCTTGCCTTAAACCCCTAGTAGGTGTCACCTTGCTCCCTGTTTTTCCATTCAAAAGCACTGAATATTGCATAGAAGTCACATAGCTCATCACAAGCTTAATCCACTACTGATTAAACCCCAATCTTCTTAAAATAGCTTTTAGAAACTTCCACTCAATCCTATCATAGGCCTTAGACAAGTCCAACTTCAATGCCATACTCCCTTGCTTACCTTCCAACCTAGTTTTCATCGTATGTTACACTTCACAGGCTACCATTACATTATCAGAAAGAAGTCTTCCTGGAAGGAAATCACTTTGATTAAGAGATATAACAAAAGGAAGTACAGATTTTGGCCTATTTACAGTAACCATTGAGCACAATTTATACACCACATTACAAAGACTAATAGGCCTATATTCACTAACCAACATAGGCATATTATCCTTAGGAATTAAAGTAATGTAAGTGTAGTTTAAAGATTGAGGGATAGTACCACAATTTAAGCACTCCAAGACTGTTGCAGCAACCTTATCACCCACAATACTCCAGTGCTGGTGGAAAAAACTTGCCCCATAGCCATCGGCCCAGGGGACTTTAGAGGCCACATCATCTTTAAAGCATCTTCCACTTCAGTCCTGCATAGTTGCTCATTCATCTCCTCATAGACTTTTGATGTCATGTTTTGAATACAGTCTTAGATATAATCTTCAGTTGGGTTAGAAGTTGTGAAAAAGGGACTTGAAATAATTGTTGAAAGCCATTTCAATATTGGCAGGTTCATTTACGAACCCATCATGGCTATCTTTGACCTGTGTAATCATGTTTTTCCTTCTCCTTTGATTAGCATATGCATGAAAGAATTTGGTACTTCTGTCACCCAGCTTATACCAATTCTTTTTTGCCCTTTGTCTCCACTTGAGGTTTTCTTGGTCTAGCAGTAACCCCACCTCTTCTTGTACTCTTTTAATATTTACAATATTCTCTCTACCTTCCTCAGCTTTCATACTTTTTAAGATCTCAGTTTTCTTCTTAATCTCACTATCTCTATTTATATCCATCTTATAACTCCACTTACTTAAAGTAGTACTGCATTTGGAAAGCAAATTCTGGACCATAGAAAGTGAAGTTCCACCATTCTTGCCATGCCCCCATTCAGTCTCAATCACTTTGCTACACTCCTCATCCAATGCTCAAGTAGCTTCATACTTGAGCAATCTTTTCTTTTTTTCCCCCTCGTCTTGGCCTGTCAAAACATAACATGATTGGTCTATAGTCAGAGCACCTCGAAGGCAAGACCTCAAGCTGTTTTTCTGGATAGAGCTCCAACCATTTAGAGTTAACCACAGCCCTATTTAAACTTTTCTTAGTGAAGGTGCCATTAGTATGCTTGTTACTCCATGTAAATTTATCTCCACACCATCCAATATCATACAACTCACTCACCTCCAAAGCTTCTTTAAATAGTGCCATCTGACTCTCCCCCCTCTGCCTAGCACTTACTTTCTCATCATGTGTAGATATTTCGTTAAAATCCCCTGCAACACACCAACCTGTCCCACTCACAGGTTTGAAAGAGGCAAGCATACTCCATACCTCATTCCTTTTCTGCACCTCTGGATGACAATAGAACCCAGTGAATGGTTATAGGATTAGAAAACCAACAATTTATATGTCTCTGAGAAAAGTTATAAATGTCAGCCACCATCTCACTTCCCCAAAATAACATTAGGCCTCCACCTTTGCCAGTTGCATCCACTTCAAAACAGTTAGGCATACCAAGTTTTCTCTTTAACCAATCAGTTTTTCCTCCGTGCATTTTTGTCTTGATTAAAAAGACAAAGTTGGGCTTCTTATCCTTTACTAAAAAGTAAAGGTCCTAAATTGTCTGAGGGGTCCCCAAGCCCTCGATAGTTCCAACTCAAGAGTTTCATTTTGTTTGGCGGGGCTGTTCAACAGCCTCCGCCAATACAAGTATATATTGTTTTCAAGTTCTCCCTCATTTATACTTTTCTTCTTTATGCCTCCCACCACAACAGCCTCCCTTCCATTCCTACCACGTTTTGATTTAACCTAGACTATAACAGGCTCAGAAGACCCACCTTTCTACCTTGCCCTCCTCTTCCACTTCCCTCCACATTTTGTACCCTGCGAGTTTATCACATTCACACCAAGATCTCCTTCTCCATCCACCTCAATCTCATGTAGACTAACTATGATTGAGTGTGTATCTTCCTTTTGACCAGATTTGAAGCTCTAAATTCTTCTGAGTTGCAGTGCCCCTCTCCCTCCTCATTAGTTATTCCCAGCCCTCCCATTGTTTCCCTTTTATCCTTTCCCAATCCCTCCTCTTCAGCTACCTTTTGAGCCTTCTCAGGATCATCTCTAGAGTCCCTTTCCACCTCATTTGGAGCCATCGAGGTGTTAGCATTAGACATACTGTGAGCTCCACCAAGGTTAGCTTCATTCCCTTTTTTCTTCATGAAACCATTCCCCAAATTTTTTCTGGAAAAAAAAATCTACTTTAAGCCAGGAGCCATATTGCCCATCCTCTCCTTGTTTCTGCTTTAAAACCTCCTCCCTCTTCATACATTCCCTCCCATAGTGAGAAAATCTCCCACAATCAAAGCATATTTTAGAGAGTTTTTCGTATCTAAAAGGAATTCACACATTCTTCCCCTTCACATAAATCATCCTCCCCCTTACCAACACCTTCATTAGATCCACTTCCACACGAATACGCAAAAATTGACCCCATCCACAACCATCCTCACTAGTTACCACATCAAGAACCTGCCCAATCACACTTCCTATCTATCTCCCACATTCCTCATTCATACAAGCAAACGAAAGGTCATGGAGTTGTACCCAAAACCTTTCAATGGCAAATGACATTTCTGCTGGTTGAATAAAACCATCATACAGATTTAGGACAATTAGACAATTGTAAATAACTATGGTTTTCCATCCCAAACCTGCTGTTTATCAGCCATAGTAGCAAAAGTTATTACAAAAACGTTCATCCTTACCTCCTGAAATGAAGCAGGGCTGGAGATTCTCCACACCTTCGCCATAGTAGCTTCCAGTACTCCCTTCCCAATACTCCTTTTAGACAACACCTGTCCCACAAGACTCCTCTCACCCTTATCTTCGAACTCATTCGGGATACATTCATCAACTACAAGACCCTGATCCTCTTCCTTAGTGAGTCGCAGCTTCTCCCATTTTCCTGCCATCTCCTCCAATGCCAAAGAGGTTTTCGTAAATTTCTCTCTCAAAACCAGCCCCTTCGTAGTGTTAGAAACACCGAATATCCTGACGTCAACACTCTGCAAACCACCCTGCAGCAGTCCTTCCTTTCCGACGCCCACTTTGTCAGATTCCTTTTCACCCTTAGGACAACAGCACCGAAATTCACTACATCAACACGCTGTGAACCACCCTACAACAATCCTTCTTCCCCAACGCCTGCCTTGTCAGAGTCCTTTCCACCCTTGAGACCACCTCTAGAAACTTCAAAATTCAATTATAACGGCCTCACGTGCCCAGCATGACTTCACTCCACCTCTTTTCCTAGAGAGAAAGAAGAGGAGACTTGGAGGGACACTTGTCATTTGGCTTTTGAAATATACTTATTTTTTTCTTCAATACGCTACTTGAATTTTCAAACTTACGTAGGGTCCCAAGTCCTTGTAAAGTTGACTCCTTAGTGCTTTGTATGAAACCATTGTTGACCTTAATTTATGTCCAAATTAAAGTCTCTCAACTGGTTGTCTGCCTGTGGGCACCCACCTTCAAACCTTTTGCGCATGCACATCCGCTGTACATACACTGCCACCCGAGAAGATCAGATCCAACCAATACTTAATGCATCAAGAATCAAGACCACGCTATTAGCATAATATTATTGCGATAATATTTAGTTTAGTTTAGTGAAATTATGTACACTTGAGTCATTATCACTGGTCTATTATTGACTTGTTATGATCCTTTCTTTGGGTAAGCTTTGAACAGTCAAAAGCATAAAAAGAAAGAGAATTTCAACATTACTCTGTCCCCATGGCATTTATAAGTTTTGGACAATGCATGATAGTTATTATGCACACAAGTCGCTTCACGTGACCTGTTCTATTGTTGAAACTTGGACTTCTTTCATTTAACGAAATCAGTACATCTAATAGGTTACTTCATTTGCTTCTCTACTTCTACTTGAATGAGCAACTTTTAACAAGTCTGCGCAGCGCCTTGATCTCGTCAACAAGGGATGTAATTTAGTGACAACAGAGACTGCTGGATTCTGATTAAAGCCATTCTCCCTCTCATTTATAATTTCCGGATATCATTTTCAACGTATCATGTTTCTTGAAATCATTCTAAGGAATAATAACTTATTCATTTCAGATAATCTGGATCCCATCCACTACCTTCTCATAATTATAAACTTCTACCTTGTATAGATCATATGAAATGAGATGAGTTGAGAATAAAGTTAAAATTTGAATAAAATATTATTAGAATATATTTTTTTTAATGTTATTTTTATTTTGAGATTTAAAAAAGTTAAATTGTTTATTTTATTTTTTGTAAGAATTTGAAAAAATTATAATAAGGAGATGAAATGAGTTGAGAGAAGTTATGGAAACAAAGGAGGCATGTAGGCACTCTCAAAAGCTCCGCAGTTTCGATGCCCTCAATCTCGATAATCCACCCATATTCAATATTCTACAGCTGTGTTTGGAAAATGAAATTATCTCAACTCATCTCAAATCAATCATCAATAGGACTTACTACAGTTTCAACTTCATAAAAAGTTAAAACTCATCTCAATATATTTTATACATTCAAGTATATATCTTATATTCAAACACATTTTAATAAAATTTATAAAATATTATTATTTATAAATCAATTCAAACCATTTGAAGCCAACTGACCATCCAAACCAAACTAACATACATAACATAATTCTTGGCGTCTCTTAAAAGTTAAAACTGCTACCGCACGTAATTTTGAAGGTAAGAAAAAGTAGACTTCAATACAGTGGTTTATGGGTTCCAATTTTTCTGAAATTGTAAATGCATGCAATAACTTGACCCCGTTGACCGTCCTTCCACCCATAGTGATCTCGGGTCAATTTGCGTCCACCAATTCCAAGAACAGTAAAAAATACACGCATTAATTTTTAATGAATAATATTACGTATAGTTGTAAAGTGTATAAATATTATGTAGTTATTTAAAAAAAAAATAAAATTTATTATTAAAAAAATAATTTCTTTTTATATAAATACTATATTTATTTTTTATTTTTTAAAATAATTACGCGACATTTATATGCTCACCACGACCATTATCATTTCTCATTTCTCCGTAATTATGCTTTTTTTATGCAGTGAAACTCGAATGGGAATCGGTAGCGTTGGGTTATTAACTGAGGGAATACTTTTTTCCATTCCCGACCCTAGAATTAGGAGAGGCAGAAATAGGGATGCAGATAGATAGCCTTGGATCTTCTAATTGCAACTTTTTCCATCCTAATTACCCTTCTTTCAGCTTCTAGTTTTCCCTTTACCGTATTGTTCATGTGATTACGGTAATCAATAACTAATTAGCATATAAAAATATCAAAATTGAAGACCATTAATTTTTTTCTGATTTAGTGCAATGCAGGTAACATAGAAATTCTTCTATACATTGCATATGACATCTTATCATCAATTAATTATGTTGCTCGAGGAGTAACTTAATTTGAATGCATGGAATCTGACTCAGATATAATTTGAAGATCACCAAATATTTTCCATCAAATAATATTATCAATCAGCTTCTCTTTTTCAAAAACCTTAGCATATACATTATACACATAATTCCGTAACCAAATAAGTACTCATCATATGACCATAAGCTGTGAATAACCAAATGGCGGGTGAGGCGATAGCGGCGACAGCGGCGGAACGTTAAAAATCCCTTCAAGATCACCGTCCAATACCGCCGTCCAATTTGACGGCGTCAATGGAATATTCTTCGAGGAAGAAGTACTGGCAGTGTCCTCCGTTTCCATCGACCTCTCCTTCTTAAGGACAACTACCTCCTCCTCCTCCTCCTCCTCCGCGCGATCTCGTTTTCTCCCGTCGACCTTTTTCATTGTCTCCGACTTCCCGGCTTCGAGTGGGAAGTTGAGTATGGCTTTCGAGCCGCGGAGTTTGAACGCGGCTTGGTCGTAGGCCTTTGCGGCTTCTATAGCCGTGTCGAAGGTCCCGAGCCATACACGCGAGCCGCGCCGGTTAGGGTCTCGGATCTCGGCTGCGTACTTGCCCCAAGGCCTCTGTCGGACCCCTCTGTAGTGCTTTTTCCCTTCCAAACTTGTTTGCACTACTGACGGGACCGATGATGGATCCGGCCGGTGATTGTGATCGCCGAATTGGAGCAACTTGGTAGTGCTTTTGATCGGGAGCGAGATCATCAGAGAAGGTTTCGTCCTGTTCGTTTGCGGTCTCGATTCGAATGCGAAGCAATTGCCGATTGACTGGGGGGAGTAGGAGGTCGAAGTTTGGGAATTGGGTTTGGATTCGGATTCGAAGAAACCATTGTTCGAATCGAGGGATATAGGCTCAGTGAGGTCCATAATTTTCGGAAACTCGAAGAGGTCGTTGTAGCTGAAAAAGTCGGAGACTGGCAAGGAACCCGAAGCTTGCGAACAAGATTCAAAGGACGAAATCTCAATGTCTGAATTAGATAGGCAGGGCAGAGGCACAGGGGATAACTCACCAAGCAAGTGAAGCTTGATAAACTGCAGAGCAGAAGAAACATCTTCGTAAGAGGTCGCCATGGATAGAGCTACAGATCTTCTGGAAGAACAGAATCGCTTAAAACAGAGAAAGCTAGGAAGAGCTTTGAGGGAAGTGTATTAATTTTGGAAAGACTGAGAGTTGAGAGTGGAAGAGGCAGTGGAAGGGATATATATAGAAAGAGGAGAGGAATGGGGGAATGTACAAACGAAGGAACTAGGAAGAGTGACTTCGGCTTCTCCACGCAGCTTCCTGGTTGCCACATGGAACCATCCCTCTAAATGGAATCCTTTTGCTTTCTAAGATTTCACGAGTATGTGCTCCTCACTTTTATGCTTTTACCACCGTCGGATCACATTTGTTCAGAGTACTCAATGCCCAATCGATCCCGATCCGCGGCTAATGCAGATAATTATATTATTCAGAAATTATGTTTGCAGTTATAGATTTTGCAGATGTCATACTTCAAGAAAAAAAAAAAAAAAGAAAATATGAGATTTATATAAAAAAAATTAATTTTTTTAATATTAGATTTTATTCTTTTTTAAAAAGAATGTACGACACTTGCACAATTTATAACTGTATCTAGTATTATTCATCTATAAACAGATGTAGTTTCATGTGATCTATTAGACTTAATTTACAATAAAAAATAACTTTATAATCTGACCTGCCATATCAAGTCACGTTAATTTATGAGATTTTTTTTTTTTTTTATAAAATTCATTTGTGGTTAAAAATATTTCTCTATACTTTTTTTCTTGACTGATGCTTGTATATCTTAAGAATAATGAATTATAATCTACAAGTTAGACAATACTGCACAATATTAAAATTATAATTATTTTTTATTATAATATGAATATAATATTTTATATGAAATTATGTTAATTTATGAATTTTTTATTATATTTTTTAAAACTTAACGCAACTTTTTACTTTTTTTAAGAAGGTCTTGAAAAGTGCTTGTTATTGAAAACGATTCATAAATTACAAGATTTGGTCTATTTTCTTTAATTATAAATTGAAAATATAATATTTTATAATAAGTTGAAGAAGAAGATCTTAATATATAATATGAAGAAGAAGATAAAAATGATTAATGTATTTGTATTTTGTCCTGAAATATTAGTAAATATGAGAATTTTCAAAATTTTTTAAATTTTTGTTGTAATTTCAATCCTAAATATTATTTAAATATAAAACTCTTTTCAATTTTAAAATTTTAACATTTTTCATTTAATCATTACCTAATCAACAGAGTACTAAAATCATAAAAATTTTACAAACTTCAAAACAAAACAATATTAAAAATTACATTCAAGCTATTTTTTAATTTTTTCTATTCACTTTTACAAATTCTAATATAATACTTATTTTAAAGAATATTTTTATTCAAAAATATTTTTTTCTTTTCACAAAATTTAATAAAATAAATTTATTCAAACTATTTTATTATTATTCTTAAAAGTTTTAAAATACTTCAAGCATCCAACATGTCCTTAGAGTATAATGGGATAACTAAAACCGACCGCGATGGCTGACAACGCCAATGGAGGACCGGCCACTGTACTTGACGTGAACCCCTCACCCGAGCATGAATATGCTGGGGTCGGGCCCAGTTTGAAGATCTAAGGGCAAGGAATTCGCTCGTGCCCCCATGTAGTTGTTGGAGTGTCAGAGTAGAGGTGGTGCATGGGGGTAAGCGTAGTTTGAGCAGCATTTGAACCGCACGCGCTAGTTAGACGCCAGCATTTCTTGACCTATCTTGAAGATCGGAATTTGGGAAGTATGGTCGTGCCATGTGTATATGAATTTGGTGGTTGTAAGGCAGTAGACCAGGCATTTTCCAACCTAGTAGACAAAATTATTTTTAAAAAAAATAGGGGAAAACACTGAACATGTTAAACATACTATAGAAGAAGCTTGATCATTCATTAAAGTTGCAACTATTGTTTTTTTAATTTTTTGAGAAAAAAAGTTGCAACTATTAGATTAAGAAAAAGGAACAACTGACTACAATCTATGATCATTCCCCGTCCTCTGTAGAGAAGAATGAGTGAGACCCCCCGCCTGCCCGCCGGGGGGGGGCTAGAGAAGGTAGACAGAAATTATTTTGTGAGAAATGGGACCTACTTTACAAAAGCAAAAAAAAAAAAAAAAAATGACTATTGTGAGAGCACTCTCAATGACTTTCTCTATTTTGTAATAGTTTTTGTAAAATGGAGAATAATATGTCAAAATAAGGCTTCAATTGGATTATGTAAAATCAATGTAAAATACAAATGAGTTAGAACGCTTCTCTACATTCAACATGCACTATTCATCTATGTATTTTTTTTCCTAATCTTTCTTTATATTTTTCACATTTACAGTTGTATTTATAAAACATGAAAATTGTATAATATTCTTAGAAAATTTTATTTTAATAAAAATAAAAATAGTCATGTTACAAGTTTTTCAAAACATTATAAAAGGATAAAAAGTTCAAAAAATAGGATGAATGAGTTTTCTTCCATATTTATTTTCTTTTTAATTTTTTATCGGGCTATTGATGTCGTTTTAGCAACAGAGAGATATTGTGTTCACATTAATATATGAGAAATATTGAAAAATCTGAGAATATTACAAATTTCATGATAGTTAGAAAAGTATCTAAAATGAATAAAGAAAAATAAAGAAAGAATATTTAATTGATACAGAGAACAAATACATGAGCTGATGTATGGTATATTGTAAAAGTCGTAAAATAGAAAATTAGATTTGGTGATGTATTTTAAAGAACAAGATACAAAAATCATTGGGAGTGCTCTTAGAAGGAATGAAAACTAAGTCTTATTAATTAGAATAATTCTATTTGAATGCCTTTACACAGCACACCATCTACGTGGCATAATTCGATTTGAAAAATAATTTTAAAATTTGAATCTTACAAATTAAATTATGTCATGCAGATAGTGTGTGGTATAAAGACCTTCAAATAATATTACTCATAATTTTAAAGACGTGCTAGATCTAGAAAGATATGTCATAAAAAATAAACTCACAAGCTAACGTAACTTAATGTAGTACACCAAATCTACTTTAAAATAATAATAAAATTATAATCTAACGTATCACATTAAACTATATTAATTTATGAATTTACTTTTATAAAATCTGTAATGGATTGAACATTTCTCATAATTTTAAGAGTTATATTTTAATGAGGATACAAATTGAACAAACGGTGAAACTATGGGGGTGGAGATAATAATGCTTGCTTTAAAAAAAAAAAAAAAGTTACGTACATAAATATTTACTAATTAAATCATTAATTTAATTTTCAAGTTTTAGATAATTTGCACCAAAAGTCCAAAACAAGTGATAACTCAAAGTAAGTAAATGACACAAATTCCCATGACAAGTAGTTTGTAGAAGTACGTTTTTTGTTTTGAAAATTGATATTATACAAGGGTAAAGGTTACAAAATATTGAGATTGGAACACATACAACAAAGAACAAAAATATATGGGGATTGCCTAAATTACCAATGAATTAGAAAAGATCTTGCATCCACGGAAATGGGTCTCGGGTGAAAAAGAATGAAGAGTGTATCACCCTCCCTCCCCCCCCTCGCGGACGACATGCCACATTAATGATACCATTGCAAAGCCACGCCACATTAATGGGGCCGTAGCAGAGATACCGCATTTAAAGGTTCTAACAACATGAACAATACGAGGAACCCAGACCTCAAAGTAGCAGGCATTATCTGCCCTTCAAACAGATAGTATAAATAGCTGATTCCAGGTAAGAGGAAACTCTTTTGATCCCTAAACTTTCTTACTTATTTACTATACTGCAAGAGCATTTACTAACTTTGGCATTGGAGGTTCCTCGACTCCAAGGCCGTCTTCTCAAAGCCGCGTTATATTATTCTCTGTGCATGGCCCATTGTAAAAGACCTGAGTTGTTGAAATCTGGCTCAAGGATGTGCGAAACACGACATTAACAGAGAGTATAAAAGAAAATCTTGATGTAACAAGGACGACCCAAGCCGATGCTAAAGATGGAATCCTAAATATCCAAGAATTCTCAACATTTTGCAAGCGAGCAACATTCTCAACATTAACTTACTTTGGAGCCAAGGTCATTTGGATCAATTGGTAACACATTGGTTTCACACTAAGAGCACTAGCATTGGTTTTTCTATATGTATATGTAAAATCACATTTTTTGGAGATTGATTTTACATATCAAGAAAAACTTTCACATTGGATTATGCATCTTTGAGCTAAATAATAATAAAATATTATTATTTTATTATTACTTCTTTTTTTCCTTTTTTTTTTTATATTTTGCAATTAGCACCACTACAAATTTTATCATTTAGCACCCACTAGAATTTTTTTCCTAAAATTCTATCTGTTGGTGGAGAGAGAGAGGAGGAAAGAGAGAAAAGTAATAAAATAAGATTTAGAGAGTGAACAATGCATCTTCAAATTTGTAGAAATACTATTCATAGCTATACAAAATTTTGTATATGCATAATCCAATGCAACCCAATTTAAGGTCATATTATGCAAATATGTAGATGCATATACAGATACATAATCCAATGCTAGTGCTATAAGAAAACTAAGAATCGAATCCTCCATTTCCCATGTATAAAAAAAAAAAAAAANGAATGGCTTTTACGAGGACGTTCATGTCAATACCACTTTCAACGTCGGACCCCAAATCATTTTCAACCTCTGTTCACTGATTTTGAGATTGCCAGTAAATGCTTCAATTGTAGTGTGCATAGTTAATCTATTGGACCCATTACAATTTTGTATAATTTTATGATAGATAAATGAATAATAGTGCAATTTTGTTGGATGAGGAAAGGTTACAAACTTTTATTTATACACTAATTCGAGATATTTCGTAGCTAAATTACAAATGAACTTCCGATCTGTTGATCTTTGTATTAAGTTATTAACCAAGTTTTTCTAAATTGATAACTGTCAAGAGTTTCATAAACTGGAAATGAAAAATATGAAGAGCAGAAAACTGAGATGCACGTAAGCTATCTGAAAGGAATTGTATTATTGAATCGAGTGATTTGTTCTTCTGTATTTACATCTATTTATACTAAAAATTAAGATAACAGAAAATAACTAACTAATGTATATTGTCTACTTTAGCCTTGGCCTTTTCTTCTTTGGACTTTAACTCCATGTTTTCTATGTGGGATGCTATACTCCAACACCCCCCCTCAAGATGAACATGAATATTGAGAATGTTCATCTTGCGCAAAGTGTGATTAAAAGGTAATGAACCCAGTGGCTTGGTGAACATATCTGCCAACTGTAGCCGAGAGGAAATGTAAAACAACTTGATAAGCTTCTCTTGCAATTTCTCTCGAACCAAGTGACAGTCAATTTGTATATGCTTAGTTCTTTCATGTTGTACTGGGTTGGAGGCAATAGACATTGCTGACTTGCTATCTGTGTATAGAGCTATGGGCTGTTGAAGATCAATCTGCAAGTCCTTCAAGGCATAGACCAACCATTGCACCTCACATCTTGTAGCTGCAAGAGCTCGATACTCTGCTTCAGCAGAGGATCTGCTAATTGTGGCTTGCTTTTTGGACTTCCAAGAAATTAAGGAATTTCCCAAGAATATTGCAAAACCTGTTATACTTCTTCTGGTGTCGAGGCAGCCTGCCCAGTCACTGTCTGAGAAGGCTTTGAGTTGAAGCTCTGATGCTGATGAGAAAAACAAACCCTGCCTTGGTGTAGCTTTCAAATAGCAGAGGACCCTCATTGCTGCTTTGTGATGGCTGATAGCTGGTTTTGCTTAAAAACTGACTTAACACTTGGACAGAATAGGCAAGATCTGGTCTGTTAATTGTCAAGTATAACAATCTACCAACTAGTCTCCTATACTCTGATAGATCTTCATAAATTTCTGGATCATCAGCAGTGAGTTTGAGATTGGATTCCATTGGAAAAGCAGCAGGTTTTGAGCCAAGGATATCCGTGTCTTATAATATGTCTACGAGATATTTTCGTTGGCAAACTGCAATGCCAGTTTTAGATCTTGCTATTTCTAAACTAAGAAAATATTTCAATGGTCCTAAGTCTTTAATTGTAAATTTATCATATAAGAACTTCTTCAATGTGGCGCCCCCAACTTCCATGTACGGACACACACGGAAATCGAGACACCCGGGATGATGACAACACAGTCACGCACCCCATCGACATGTGCTGAGTGTGTGC
>QEOT01123482.1:0-30908 GCA_003123785.1 Pterocarya stenoptera
AATATGTTAGTTATAAACGTTAATAGCTTTTTAATACACTTTCGTGATTGACACGATCTAATCCAGACAGTAAATCTCTAAAGACTTAAATTTAAAAGATCTGTCGTGCACAACTCGACAGAATTAACAAAACTCCATATCTCAGTTAAGTAGAATATGGAGCACCAACTCTAAGCACCACCAAACGGAGGGGGACCAACAAAATTAGCTTTTGGCTTACTCACTTATACGAGTCTTTCTACGCCGATCTGATAAGATATGGTTTATAGGAAGATTTTTTATTTTAAATTAAATTATATCAAATCAATCATATTTTAAAATATGTATCATCGACACTGACTTCAAAATATAAATTTTCTATCAAATACATCCACTTCTTTCCTTCCCAAATCTCTTTACTACACATTAGATCAGATTCTGATGATCCCCAATTAGGAATCATGTAGAGGTCTAGTAGCCTAGCTAGGTATTATGTTTGTCCTAACCGTGAGGGAATGAATCATGGTCTATGCTTGGATTAACAGGCTGCATATACGTACGTTACTTCATCATCCCAGTTCAATCGTATTAGTGAAGCCGAAGCCGAAGCCAAAACCTGCTTTTTGACCATATAATTCAATTATACATGATCAGTACCCTCACCTTTGATGTCTCTTATACCATGCAATCTAGCATTCTCCGACTACACAATATATAATGGGTTTGAACGTCTTCAATAAGGGATGGATGAAGCTCTTCTGTTTTTTTTTTTTTTAACCAACCAGTCTCTAAGACATAGAAGTTAGAAAGAGAGAGCCACATAAATTGAATGCAAAACTAATTATTTAACATTTAATGTTGAGTATTAATTCACCTAGACAGCTATTAATACTGCATGATCTATTTCATGCATCTATCTCTCCCTCACTTTAGGCTCTAAAATCTTATTAAAATTTATAGAAGATTCCAACCCATCAATGGGAGCCAACTTATTCTCCCCAATTTGCATTTATGAATGTACAAATAAATAATACATATGATTCTTTCGTAACTCATAATCTTTTATATGAATTTGAGTCTCCTAAAGTTCTTTCTTGAGTCATACAAAGAGATAAACACGTAAAGTAATTTTTAAATTTCTTGGAGCACTTTCAATGGCTCTTGTAAAATACAATTTTTTGTATAATATAAAGAAAATTGGTCAAAAGCAACTTCTAATGGGTTTTGTATTTTTTTCTTTATTTTACATTTTGTAATAGTAATTCTCTACATATAGAAAATACTATTCATCCTCTAAAATATTTTTAATTACTTTCTCTCTCATTTGATAGTTGTTTGGTGTTATGAAATTTATTTGAAATGAATAAAAAATATTAAAAAATAATATTTAAATGATATAAAGAAAATATAAATAAGCTGATGTATGGTATATTATAAAAGTCAGTATGTAAAATAGAAAAGGTAGATTTTTGTGATATATTTTAAAAGATAAGATTCATAAACCATTAGGAATGCTCTTAGACTTCGGTCAAGAGTACTCTAGGGCGGAGAGTGTGAAAGAGATAAACAGAAAAGTAGATCTCACAATATTTATAATTATACTAGTAATTTTTCAAGCAGTATTAGATGAACAATAAATAATGTACGTAGGGACAACTCTATGTGTCTAGCTTCTAGCTCTTCCCACTTGAGACTCTCAAGTTGGGGCCACAATTTGAGGAGACCTTAATCCCACTTTATATATATATATATATATGCTTATGGTGGTTCTACAACCACTGACGTTTGTCACCAAGGTATTCTTTCGACTGACGTGACACATGCCACATTATTTTGTGATAAAAAAAAAAAGAACAAAATAGAGGACTTCGATCTAAACCCCATACCTATGCAATCCAAAACCCCAACCCACGCACGAACGATATCCTCCCTCTCCCTCCATTCGGCACCGGCCTCTAGTCTGCACGGCAACATAGTTTCTTTACTTGTGTCTCCATTCAGAATTTGTTTGCTTTACTTGTGTCTCTTGTTATGCACAAACTTAACAATATATGATTGTTTGGCAATTCAAGGAGCCAGAGGCCTCCACAATCACACACGGATAGATTGGGCTAAAAGTTTATTTTCATTCAACATAGGATTACAATAAATAGACGCTAATTGGATAACTTCCTTCCTAAATGCACAGACTCATGCAAACCCATTAACATCGCTAACCCATTACTTACAAACAGCCCAAGACCCATTCAACCATAATCTGACGACTCAACTGCAACAATTAACATAAAAATACTAAACTACCCTTACAAAATAAAGAAACTCCTTATTTGACGTAGCCCTGAGAATAATACTTCTCCATCATGACCTAGGCTCATTACACAGCCTCCTTCTTCAAAAGACCTTGCCCTCAAGGTCTGGAAACTTCTGCCACAGCTCATCTAAGTCCACCCATGTCACATCCTCTCCCATCGTGTCCTTCCACTGTACTAATAACTCTGCTCCTACTCTAGCCCCCTTTTCTTCAAACGCCTTGCTATTTCTTTTCGGGTTTAGGGCTTAGGGTTCAATCTTCCATAATAGCTGGTAAATTAGGGATCGAGACCACTTCACTGCCAATCTTCTTTTTGAGGTTGGATATATGAAATACTGGGTAGATCTTGGAAGCTTTTGGTAGATCGAGCTTATAAGCAACCTTCCCATTCCTTTGTATAACCTAGAAAGGCCCATAGTATGTCGGGAGAGCTTTAGATTTCTTCTCAACACCACTATCATCTATCAATATGGTCTAAGCCGTAGATAAACCCAATCGCCGACGTTAAAGTCTCTCTCTCTCATCTCTTCTTTGCTTCAGCTTCTTGCAGGTTTTCTCGCACCTATTTGTGGATGAAGTCTCGACTCTTCATTTCTTCTTCTATTGCTTCTACAGCAATGGATCCCAGTTAATACAAGAGGACATGAGACAGAACCTAGCCATACATGACTTCAAAGGGACTAAGTCCAGTGGATGCATGCACAAAGGTATTGTAAGACCATTCTACCAATGGTAACCATCTAACCCAGTCTTTCGGCCTATCACTAAAAAAGCATCGAAGGTAATATCCTAACCACTTATTCGTCACCCTAGTTTGCCCATCCATTTGTGGATGGTAAGCTAAGCTTAAAAGCAATTCTGTGTCACTCACTCATAAGAGCTCCTTCCAGAAACGACTAGTAAATGGTGTCTTTGTCACTCACTATACTCTATGGTAAACCATGGAGTTTGAAGACATTATTTATGAATACTTGAGCTACTCCCACTACTGTGTAGGGATAGGCCAATGGTAGGAAGTGACTAAATTTGCTAAATTTGCCGATTACAACCATAATTACAATGTTTCCCTTTGATAGAAGCAACCCCTCTATGAAATCCATGCTACTATCGACCCATGCCATGCTTGGAATTGGTAAAGGCTGTAAGAGACCTGTAGGTTTGAGATTTTCAATTTTGTTTCTTTGTCATACATCACACTCTCTGATGAATATTCTTATATCATTCCGTATGGCATGCCAAAAAAATTCCTTCTTAATTCTAGAATATGTTTTCGATGTACCTGTGTGTCCCTCAAGTGGGCTGTTATGAAACTGTTGGATGATTTGTTTCTGATGTTGGGCTAGGGTTCCCAACTGTAATCTCCCTTTATAGAATAGTAAGTTATCATGCGAGTGATACTTTTGGGGATCAAGATCACCTAGATGTTAACGGCTGAGGGGGTCTTGATCATATACTTGCTAAAGCCCTTCCATCCATGTAGCTTTTGCTATACTCATAGCCTTGGCTTCCATGTCAGGTTATGTGAATTGCAAGACCTCTGGATCTTCTTTTTCTGTGTGTAATCGAGATAATGCATCCACAGTTTTGTTTTCTCTCCCACTTCTGTATTTCACTGTGAAATCAAACCCCAAAAATTTTAAGACCCATTTATGCTGAAAAGAAGTCTCCACTCTCTGTTCTAGCAGGTGCTTGAGAGCCTGTTGATCTATTCTCACCTTAAATTGATGGCCCAACAAATAATGCCTCCACTTCTGAATAGCCAATACTAATGCCAGTAATTCTTTTTCATAAGTGAATAGAAATAAAAATCTTACCCTTAATTACCTGAATGAGATAGGCCAATGGCCTTTCATCCTGCATTAACACTACTCCCATCCCATTTTCCAAGGCATCACACTCCACGACAAACACCTTAAAAAATCAGGTAATCCTAGCACAAGGGAAGTAATCATGGCAGCTTTGAATGTTGTAAATGTCTTATTTGCTTCTTTTGTCCAAATAAATGAATTTTTCTTAAGGAAAGCAATAAGGGGTGCTGCAATGCTCCCATATCCCTTCGCAAACTTTTTGCAGTACCCTGTAAGTCCTAAAAAACCCCTTAAAGGTTTAGTAGTTTTAGGAGTTGACCACCCACTCATAGTTGAAATCTTCATGGGATCTACTTTCAAACCTTCCTTAGAGATAATATGGCCAAGGTATTTCACCTCTCTACACCCAAATACACACTTTGTAGCTTTAGCATATAAATGATGCTGCTGTAATACTGTTAGAACAACCTTCAAATGACTCACATCATCTCCCACTATTTTACTATAGATAAGAATGTCGTAAAAAAAATAAAATAAAAAAATAAAAAAAAAACCAACCAACACAAATTTTCGTAGATAAGGCTTGAATATTTCATTCATCAACCTTTGAAACATTCATAGTGCGTTAGTAAGCCCAAAGGACATTACCAAAAATTTATAGTGCCCCTCATGAGTACGAAATGCAGTTTTGGGTACATCCTCAAATCTCATCTTGATTTGATGATACCCTAATCGCAAGCCAAGTTTAGAAAAAATCTTAGCACTATATAATTCATCTAGCAACTCATCTATGTTAGGGATGGGGTACTTATCTTTAATGGTGTCTTTGTTTATAGCGCGATAGTCAATGCACATGCGCCAACTCCCATCTACCTTCCTTACCAAGAGGACTAGCAAGAAATAAGGGCTTTGACTATGTTAAATAATCCCTGCTTTAAGCATTTCTTTGGCCGACCTATCAATCTATTCCTTTTGATAATATGAGTACCTGTAGGGCCTTACACACGTAGGTTTGGATGACTTGAAGCTGTATATGGTGATCATTACTTCGGGGTGGTGGAAGTCTAGTTGGTTTAGCAAACACTGCCTGGAAAATGTCCAAGATAGCTTGTATGGTAGGATCAACTGGTTCCTTTCCCTTGGAAGTGACTGCCTCCACTAGCTGCAACCAAATTACCTTACCTTCCGCCAGGGTTGCTCTGCTAATTTTCTAGTCTTCCTCCAATGGACTCTCTGGTGGTTTCAAACCCTTTAACAATAACTGCTTCCCATTGACTAAAAACCTCATGCTAAGATATGCAAAATTCCACTAAATAGTTTCCAAACTCCTTAACCAACCAACCCCTAATACAATGTCACATCCCCCAAGGTTAATAAATAGAGATTAGCCACAAAATCATATTGTTCTAAAGTAAGAGTAATTGCCTTAATACGACCACGACAAGGAAGGGTTTCCTCATTTGCAACTTGTACTGCCAGTTGGCTAGTCTCAACTAGTAGCTTAGTCCTCCTTGCTATATTTATATCTATAAAACTGTGGGTACAACCAGTATCAACCAAAACAATAACTGGGAGAGATTGAGTTTCCCGACTAACCTAGGTTATGTTTGGATAGTGAGGTGATCTCAAATATTCTGTGAATAATAATAAAAAAAATAGGTAAAAATTAATGATAAAATAATGAATAGTAGTAAAGTATTCTCATAACACTCCACTACCCAATTGAAGCCATAGTCTTTGGTGATGGAGCTCTTGCTATAGCATGTAATGATATACCTGGTAACTCAGCCTATTGCACTGTTGTGACAATTTCTGGATCTGATTGATGGGAGGACACCTCCTCTCCATCCTCTTCCTACTCTTTTTAAGCTAACTCCATATCCTCCAATAAATAAAGCTTTGGCCTGCTGCACCTGTTTCCCGGTTGGTATTTCTCATCACAGTAATAACATAATCATTTCTCTTCTTTCCTGAACCTGTTTAGGGGTAATACGTTTGATAGGGTAAGTGTTTCTTATGTTTGGGGCAGCACTAGGTTTCGTGCCTTTCTAGGGGCTGGAAGTCTAAGTATGGGGTTTGGACCAGGTAGTCTTAAGTTAGGGGTTATGAAGGGGTTGGTTTTTAGGGGTTTTATAACTCTGTTTTCTTCTCCAAACTTCCTCTTCTTGCAAACGTACTATTCCAAAGACAGCAGAAAGGGTAAGGGTCTTAAACATGGTAACTATAATCCTTAGCTCATCCTTTAATCCACTTAAAAAAGGACTAATACGAAATCACTAACCCTATGGATTTTGTTGGACAAGATCTTAAATTGTGTCTGGTACTGCTCCACACTCCCTATTTGTCAAAGCTTGGTGAATGCTCCCACTGGATCTTCATAGGCTGAAGGTCCAAACTGAATGCGAAGGGCCACCAAGAATTCTTCCTAGCTTGCTATTGGACTGGACTCCATTAGCCAACTGTACCACGACAAGGCCTTTCCCTCCATATAGAAAGAGGCGATCTAAAACTTATGATCATGAGGTGTTTGGCAGTAGGCGAAAAACTATTGTGCTTCCAAGATCCACTCATTGGGGTCTCCACCATCAAAGCAAGGGAAATCCAAGCGAAGTGTTCTCACCTGGATTCTTGCCTGTCCATCAAAAAGTAAATTAATATTCATCTTCATATTGGTGTTACCTAACGATCCTTCCCCAGAATTTGATCTAGACAAGTTCTGCATCAAGCTATCATAACTAGCTTCTAAGAGAAAATATTTTCTGTCATAACTAGTATAGACATGAGCTAATTTTGTGCATTCTATTTCTAAACTATGCAAAATGAGCAAATATAAATTTATGAAAATTTGTGCATGCGATGCAAACTTGTTCTAAAACTATTTTTGAATATATGAAAATATATGAATTTGTTTAGTACTCTATTTGGATATGTTGTGGCATCTAAAAACCTTGGCATGAGATTCTTATCTGTATTCTAATTAAGTCTGATTCTGATATTCTATGCAGTTTTCATTACAGCCCAACCACTGGTTATAATAGTGGATGCAGCCCTTCCACGAATTATAATTGTGGTTTATAACCCTACCACATGGGTTAAACATAGTATACGATGGGTGATAATAATGGCATATAGCCCCTTTCCACGGGTTATAATTATGCTTTATAGCCCTACCACAAGGGTTAAACATGGTATATGTCCCAATGTAATGCTGATATGATGAAGATGAGGTCTCAGATTTTGTTATGCTAAAAGATTTTTGAATAAGAATGTTTTCTTAAAGTTTCGCTCTGATATTTGTGGCAACCTGATTTGATTTTTCATTCTAAAAGCAAATGTTTCTAATTTTGTATTCTGAAAGTAAATATTTTGTTCTGCATTCTGAGTTCTGAAAATGCTCGTGCTTACATACTAGTATATGTTCTCTACTTGCTAAGTTGTTGATAACTCACCACTTATCTCCACAATATTTTTCAAATAATTTTGATGCCATAGCTGGAAGTCAAGAGTAAAAAGTGTTAGCAACGTTGATGATCATAGAGAAATAAGTATCAAATGGCACAAGTACTTATTGGAAAGTCTTATATAGTAGGTATATGATTTTATGTTATTTTGGTATTTTGAATCATGGATATTTCTCAGTCTTTGTGAAATTTTTAATTTATTTCATTGAAATATTTATTTGGTGTCCTGGGAGAGAAACATATATATTTGGTTTGAATAAATAAATTCTTATTTTATGGGGAATTTGGAGTATATAATTATGTTAAGATAGATGGCTTTAGGTCGCAAGAGATAACTCTCTAGACCTCTAGGAACGGGGTGTTACAAAGTCACTCTCACCGTCCCTCCCGTTCACTTTGATTTTCTTCCTCTCCTTCTCATTCCCCTTTTCTTTTTTCTTTTTTTCTTTTTTTAAATACTTTTTGCTGCATTTAAATGTTATGGTCCCTTATGGAAATCGATGTGGAAGAGGAGGCCAAAGAGGAAATCTTAGGGTTTCAAAACTTGGGGGAGAGAAAGTCTAATTCGTGTTTTTTTTAAATATAAATTCTTTTTTTAATATTAAAAAATCCAAATTGCTACAGCCACATCAATCGGGATCCATCATCTAGATGTTCCGTCGGTGGCTATAGCTTTTTCCTATAAGTTTTCCATTCCAAACCTTACAACTCTATCAAAAACTTTAAAAGATTATTAAAACTTGCAGTATCTCTTATACTCAAATCCTAGGAATTTTCCTTGTGTCCATATATGTCATCTCTTATTAAAATTAAAATTTGCAATATCTCTTAAGAGATCTCCCGTGCAAATGACCAGTAATTCAGAAAATCTTTCTCCTACTAATGTCTATATCTATCATCCTCGAGTGTTTTTTAATTAAATAATAATTAGTCACTCAAGAATTTTTTGAACTGATTTACTACCACAAACACATAAACATATAAAACATGAGGAATTCTATGCATCAGTCACTATTCACTCTCATATTCCACACCTATAATTTTTTCGTAGGGTGTGCGGTATCGAATGTGAATAGTGACAGATAAAAAGAATTTTTCATAAAACATATTTAGAACATTCAGACTTACTTTTTTTTTTTTTCCCAATTGTGGTGAGGAATTGTAGTCAAATTTCATTGAGATTAGCCATGACGTACATTTACCAAGACTTTTGATACCTCGTGAATTTGTTCACTTCAAACGGGTCAAACGATAAACCAACCGTTTTAGGTCTCCCCTTTAAGAACTTAAAGTCAAATAAGTCATAATCAAATAATGCATATTGTCCCATATAACATATAATTTGGGACTACGAAGTCCCCTCCAATTTGCAACAATTACCTTTTTTAAGGCTTATTTCCAGTGGGTTCTGCCATGATTTTTGGCTCCGCGAATATATAACAATGTAGTTTTCATTCTACATCTTATCATCCTCAATCATATTTGTTAATATGATATATTTAAGTAGATTCATATATCAATTACTTAAATAATAACCGCTTTAAAATGTCATCCAACAAGTATTTCTAATTATTATAATATATAGAATGGAGAAAAATATTTTTGTTTGAATTAATCAAGATCACTTATTCTTAGACCATGATAAATTATCCACAAGCTATAACTTTCCATAATTATTAGAGTATGAATTGCATTATATATCAACATTCTAATACGACTATCATACGTAATTGAAATTCCTTCCATATAATTTATTATATTTCGAGTAATGCTAGAAATCATATTCCTACTTCTCTTTCGTGTCACTGTGTTAAAAATATGATAGCACTCTTGAATCATCATTTATACTTGTAAAAGAAAAAGTGAAAAATTGATGAAATATGCCACCCCATAAAAAAGAACAAAGCTGCTACACACAGTCGCCGTTTGCAAGCGGCGTGCAAATAGCTTTCAAAAGTAATATTAAAAAATGCAATTATCTGTGGCTGAGTCCCACACTCACTCTCTCTCCCTCCTTCCCTCTCGAATCTCTTTTCCCTTGCAGCATTCTCTCTAAACCAAACTCTCTCTCTATCTTCTCTGTGAATATTACTGCCCTCAGCCACTCCATCGAGCAATAGCAACCCAGGTTACATACTCCAGCCCCTCTCACACAGTTCTTTGCATTTTGTTTTCTATCCTAGGGATAGGGATGACACTACAATAAATATTATAATCCCCAACATTGTCACCATAGAATTGCCATGATAGTTCGAACTTTTGAGAATGGAAGTATGGAAGGTAGTCATACTCCTCAATTGTCTTCCCCTCCTCACTTGCCTTGATGGTTTGCAGAAACAATATGGGAACAAATCCTTTTATATAACCATAAGCACATAAGTGTAGAATTACCGAGAGTTGAAGAGAGCGAGAAGATTTAATAGAAAGAATACAATACAGAGTTGGAAGTCATCCCCAATGTTTGTTAATTTTTTTTATGATCTAAGTCGCATATCTAATGGAAATACCCGTAAATCAAATAAGTTTGGAGCATCTTGAGCTTCTTCCCCAACCCGTTAACAACCAAGGTCCTTGTTCGTTCTGCAGAAGAATCTGGACCGCATCCTGGAAGTTTTCTATGAGCTACGTTGAAACGTTCTAAGCCTTCGAGTTTCCCTTTAATTCTTTCATGGTTTTAGCATTGTGGACGATCTTGCACTCTTCATTTGCGTCTTGTAACTTTCTATACTACCTCTTACGGAAGATCCATTGAGCAAAAATGAGTGCATTCGATGAGAGTAGTTGAGAGAAAGAATAGGGTCTGCTAAGGAAAAAAAAGAAAAAGAAAAAGTGGGATGAAATTTTCAGAGGATTGGATGCCGACTGCACGAAACGACTGAAAAAAGAGTTTTCCAAAAAAGAAATATGACAATCCTATACCAAGATTGAGGAAGTTGTTAAGCATCTTTTTTGACCTTGTGTTTGTTTGCTTTGCTTGTTAGATGGATTAAACGAGGAAGTAGTCGAACCCAACATCCAAACATATTGCCATTATTTTGTGAGAAATGATTTGTACAAGTCCTAAATAGACAAGTCTTATACAAGTATTTGTAAACAAAAATAGAACCCACCTAAAAAAAGTGTAAAAAAACTATTCTTTATTGTTGAGACCCACTTTTTTACAAAAGGCTTGGAGCATTGCTTTTTATTTGTTGTCCGACTACATTTCAATAATTTTCTGATCCTATGTTACATAACTTAGAGAGAGAGAGAGAGAGAGAGAGAGAGAGAGAGAGAGAGAAATGTGGGGGAATGAGGGGGCTTAAATTTTCTAGAAAGGGAAGGAAAGTGTTTCTTATGTTTGGGCAGCACTAGGTTACGTGTCTTTGTAGGGGCTGAAAGTCTGAGAATGGGGTTTGGCAGGAGTTGGGTATGAAGGGGGTTGGTTGTTGGGAGGTTTTATCACTCTATTTTCTTCTCCAAACTTCCTCTTCTTGCATACATACTAGTCCAAAGACAGCATAAAGGGTAAGGGGCTTAACATGGTAACTATAATCCCTAGCTCATCCCTTAATCCAATTAAGAAAGTACTAATACGAAATTCTTCACTAACCCCATGGATTTTGTTGGACAGGATCTCAAACCGTGTCTAGTACTCCTCCACACTCCCTGTTTGTCAAAGCTTGGTGAATGCTCCCACTGGATCTTCATAGGCTGAAAGTCCAAACCGAATGCAAAGGGCCACCAAGAATTCTTCCCAACTCGCTATTGGGCTGGACTCCATCAGCCAATTGTACCACGACAAAGCCCTTCCCTCCATATGGAAAGAGGCGATCTGAAACTTATGATCCTGAGGTGTTTGGCAGTAGGTGAAAAACTATTGTGCTTTCAAGATCCACTCATTGGGGTCTCCACCATCAAAGCGAGAGAAATCCAAACGAAATGTTTTCGCCTGGATTCTTGCATGTCCATCAAAAAGAGGATTAATATTCATCTTCATACTGGTGTTACCTAACGATCCTTCCCCAAAATTTGATCTAGACGAGTTCTGCACCAAGCTATCATAACTAGCTTCTAAGAGAAAATAATTTTTGTCATGACTGTGTAGACATGATCTAATTTTGTGCATTCTATTTTTAAACTATGCAAAAGGAATGAATATGAAATTTATGAAAAAATGTGCATGTGATGCGAACTTGTTCCGAAACTATTTTTGAATATGTGAAAATATATGAATTTGTTCAATACTCTATTTGGATATGTTGTGACATCTGAAAACTTTAGCATAAGATTCTGAATCTATATTCTGATTAAGTCTGATTCTGATGTTCTGTGCGGTTTCCATTATGGCCGAGCCACAGGTGATAATAGTGGCATACGGCCCAGCCACAAGTTATAATAGTGGATACGGCCCAACCACAGATAATAATAGTGAATACGGCCCGTCCACGGGTTATAATTATAGTTTTTAACCCTATCACGGGAGTTAAACACAGTATACGATAGGTGATAATATTGGCATATGGCCTTTCCATAGGTTAGAATTATGGTTTATAACCCTACCAAGGGGGTGAAACATGGTATTTGTTCCAATATAGTGCTCTGATATGAAGAAGATAAGATCTAAGATTTTGATACGCCAAAAGATTTTTGAATAAGAATGTTTTTTGAAAGTTTCACTCTGATATTTTTTGTAACATATTTTGATTTTGCATTCTAAAAGTAACTGTTTCTAATTCTATATTCTGAAAGTAAATATTTTGTTCTGCATTTTAAATTCTGAAAATGCTCATGTTTACATACTAGTATATGTTCTCTATTTACTAAGTTATTGATAACTTACTCTTTATCTCCACAATATTTTTCAGATAATTTTGATGTCACAGCTAGAAGTTAAAAGTAAGAATTGTTAGCAAAGTTAATGATCATAGAGAAATAAGTATCAAAGGGAACAAGTACTTATTGGAGAGTCTTATATAGTAGGTATATGATTTTATGTTATTTTGGTATTTTGAATTCTGGATTTTTTTTAGTCTTTGTGGAGTTTTTAATTTATTTCATTGAGGTATTTATTTGGTGTCCTAGGGAGGACATATATATTTGGTTTGGATAAATAAATTCCTATTTTATGGAGAATTTGGAGTATATAATTATGTTATGAGAGATGGTTTTAGGTTGCAAAAGATAACTCTCCAGATCTCTAGGAACGGGACGTTACACAGTCACTCTCACCATCCCTCCCGTTCACTCTGATTTTCTTCCTCTCCTCCTCCTTCCCCTTTCCTTTTTTAGTTTTTTCTTTTTTTTCAAATACTTTTTGCTGCATTTAAACGTTACGGTCCCTTTGGAAATCGTTGTGGAAGAGGAGGCGAAGGAAAAAATCTTAAGAGTTCCAAACTTTTGGTGAAGGAGGGTCTAATTCATGTTTTTCTAAAAAAAAATATATAAATTCTTTTTATAATATTAAAAAGTCAAATGGCTATAGCCACGTCAGTCGGGATCCATCATTTGGATGTTCTGTCAGTGGTTGTAGCTTTTTCATATAAGTTTTCCACTCTAAACCTTACAACTCTGTCAAAAACTTTAAAAGATTATTAAAAATTGCAGTATCTCTTATACTCAAATCCAAAAGAATTTTTCTAGTCTGCTAGGTTTGAATAGTAAAAGTGTTTGTAAATAATAATGAAAAAATAATAATAGAATATTAAATAATAGTAAAAAGTAGGTGAAAAGTAATAATAAAATAAAGAATATTAATGAGTGTTTGACAGTACTTGAAGTACTCTCAGCTAACAAACCAGAAGTTATAGCTACTAATGTCTATATCTATCATCCTCGAGTGTTTTTTAATTAGATAATAATTAGTCACTCAAGAATTCTTTGATCTGATTTACTACCACACACACATATAAACATATAAAACATGATAGAATTCTATACATCAGCCACTATTTATTCTCACACTCCATACTTATAGTTTTTTTTTTTTTTTAAGGTGTGTGAGTATCTTTTATAGAATGTGGTGTGTGGATGATTGGTAAGAAAAAATTTTCATAAAACATATTTAGAACATTAGGACTTACTTTTTTTTCAATTGTGGTGAGGAATTGTAGTCAAATTTCATTGCCATGACGTACATTTACCAAGACTTTTGATACCTCGTGAATTTGTTCACTTCCAACGGGTCGAACGATAAACCAACCGTTTTAGGTCTCCCCCTTTAAGAACTTAAAGTCAAATAAGTCATAATCAAATAATGCATATTGTCGCATATAACATATAATTTGGGACTACGAAGTCCCCTCCAATTTGGGACAATTACCTTTTTTTCATGCTTATTTCCAGTAGGTTTTGCCATGATTTTCGGCTCCGCGAATATAGAAGAACAATGTAGTTTTCATTCTACATCTTATCATCCTCAATCATATTTGTTAACGTGATATATTTAAATAGATTCATATATCAATTACTTAAATAATAACCGAAGTATTTCTAATTATTATAATATATAGAATGAAGAAAAATATTTTTGTTTTAATTAATCAAGATCACTTATTCTTAGACCATGACAAATTATCCACAATCCATAATTATTAGAGTATGAATTACATTATATATCGACATTCTAATACGACTATCATACATAATTGAAATTCCTTCCATATAGTTTATTATATATCTAGTAATGCAAGAAATCATATTCTCATTTCACTTTCATCTCACAATTTTAAAAATATGATACTTTTCAGTACTCTTGAATCATCATTGATACTTGTAAAAGAAAAAGTGAATAATTGATGAAATATGCCAACTCCTAAATATATATATATATATATGACAATCCTATACCAAGATTGAGGAAGTTGTTAAGCATCTTTTTTTACCTTGTGTGTGTTTGCTTTGCTTGTTAGATGGGTTAAACGGGAAAAAGCAATCGAACCAAACGTATTACCATTATACAAATTCTAAATAGATAAATCTTATACAAGCGTTTGTAAAATAACACTACCAAAAATGTTTAAAAAATTATTTTTTATTAATGAAACCATTTTTTTACAAGCCCTATTATTTTTTTATTGTCCGACTACATTTCAATAATTTTCTTATCCCATGTTATGCAACTGTGAGAGAGAGAGAGATGTGGGGGATGAGATTGAAGGGGCTCAAATTTTCCAGACACATCCAAAGGGAAGGAAAGACTTTTATAGGTGAGGAAAGAGAAATTGAAGAAATGTGAGAAGCAAAGGTCAGGTCTTTAAACCTAATCCTATCATATCCGAGTGTCCCCTCAAATAACGACATCCATTTGGAAGTTGACTGTCCAATGCCCATTTAGATTAACAATTCCTTCAATTTATCTTATTTTTATTATAATAATTTTTTTTAAATTTTTTATAAATTATAATAATATTTCTTTTTAATTTTTAAAAAAAAATTTTAAATTCTCACCAAAAAAAAAACATAATAGTCACCGGCTACTCCCCCCCAAAAAACCCAAATTAATATAACTGAAAATACGAAGCCATTTTTAGTATCAAAAGTAGTAGGTGGTAGTAAATGAAAATACACTCTCATTTCATTCATTCTTTGCATCTATATATAAAAACAATAACAATAAAAATAAATGTAGAGCAATCAGAACTTCTTGTTAATTAAATATAATTATCAAAAATCATTTTATCCTTAAAATGCCAATTCCTAAACTGATAGGAACGTGTATTCCTACTTATAACAAGTAAATTTCCTACTCTTCAAAAAACAAATATGAGAAATTGGGAGCAAACATATAATTTCCTGAACTTCTAAATCCTTTTCACTTAAAACACTATCACGATGAAAATCCTACAAAGATTACTCGTTTAATCTTTTAGAGATGGATTGAGATAAACTTTCAACCTTCACAGCCGGTACTAACATTGATGCAAAGTGCAATTTTTTTTTTTTTGGATAAGTTGATGCAAAGTGTAAATATACACACACGACATATTTCTCTCCGATCCAATTCCACATATCTATTCTCATTCCAATACCTACAAATCACAGAAGGTGAAAAAAATAGAAAACTTTGATAAAGAAAAATAAAATATACAGGACAGTAATAATTTCATTTGGATAAAAGAGCATTACAATGCCAAGAAATTTTTACAATGTGATATTTCAAAAGAAAAGATCAGTAAGTGGGGATGGTAATAATAAACATAGCAATTATGATCATTAGAAAAGAAAGAGGAATGATTTCCCACTCCTTCCCTACCTATAAAACAAAAAATAAAACAAAAAGTTTCAATATTTTCTCTTTCTTGCTTGCTTCACAATCTGAACTTCTCGGAAAATTCTCTCCAAAAAGAGATTCTACTCATCACCAATAACATCTCCCATACCATCTGATAATATTTATATATATATAATATAATATATTTTAAAAAGATCATCATATTTACAGTACAGAATCTTCAACTTGTTGCTTCCAAAATAAACATCTTTTGAGTCTTCTTCCTCATCACACTCCCTTGCTTCAGTTTCTATTCACAGTCTGTGAGCAAGAAGGAACAAAATAAAGGCCACCCAAATTAACCAACCCAAAATATAATCAATCATCAGAGAAAATACCCCAGCTTTGCCTCAGTACTTTACCAGCTCCGAAACCCAACCCACATCCGGAGCATTACTTGACGGACCATGGTCGACCCTCTCCAGTGAGTACTCCTTACTCAGTTTCTCAAACATCTTAGCCCTTATATCCCTCCCGGACTCGACCCTCTCCATCGCCGGCTCCTCCTCCCAACCCTGGTCCCAGAAATCGAGGTATCCGATTCCAGGACGAGTCGGGGCCTGGGTCGGGGTCGTTGGCATGCTACAGAAACCGGGTCGGAGAATAGACCCTCTGGGAGACCCGAAAACGGGAGACCCCATTGGAACATTTCGAGAAGATGGAAAAGACTTCATCTTCCCAAGTTGTAAATTCCGCAGTGACGCCACCATTTCGTTGATCGGGTTCGAGCCAAGGGACCGACTCAACGGCTGGGTCATGGGCGACATAGGTGGAGAGTCCGCTGGAGGAGTTTCAGGTGGAGAAATGGACGGAGGGGAGGACAGAAACGTCCGGCTTTTTGCACAAGATGCCTCTATAGCCTGTCTCAGAGGCGACCCATCATAGGACTCGACCGAGTTGCTGGCCGCACTCCTGGGACTCTGCTGAGGTAAAACCCTGAGTTGCTCCGGGGTGTGAGCAAAGAAACAGACCCTCCTCCGACAACTGGTCCCGTCCTTGCATGGCTGCGTACGATAGCGTGCCGGGTGGAGCCAGCACTCGAACACGCCATGCGCGAACTCGCACGCCTCACCTTTCTTACAGTTTCCCTTTCGGAAATCAGGACAGGCCGTACCCGAATAGTGATACTTCCTCGGATCCCTCCGGCGGGCCTTCTCTCCCGGGTGGGCGTACGGGCACTCTGTCCAGTCATGTGACCTTCCACGTGCGCACCGCCTCACCTTGAACTCGAACATGCGGAAATGGTCGCAGGAGTACGCGTCAACCGGAGCATCAGACTCCCGGCCCAGGATTTCGGAGTCTGACTCGATGTCGGCTCCGTTGGAGGGCAAGTAGCGCTGGAGCGCCGTCAGGGCTTCTTGGAGATAGTAGGGTGAATAGTCGCCGCCGTTTCCGTTGCCATTGCCGTCGGAGGTGACGGAGAGGGGAGATAAGGAGAACGGAGGGCAAGCATCGCCCGTTGGATTGTCTTGGAGTTGCCAAGGAGGGACGTGGATCGCTTGATTGTGTCGGTGTGGCTCACCGAGCATCATTTTTTCTTTTCTCTGGCTTTAGAAGATGGGATTTGTTTACAGAATCACCGGCATGGTCTGGTCGTTTATAAACTTGATGAAATGAGTGGGCTTAACCGTGGTCAAGTTATTTCTAACCGTAGTTGGGTTCAAAACCTAGGAGCTCTAGATTTTCCACTGCGGTTAAAAATTAAAATATTGGGTGAATTTTAAGTTACTGGCCTGTCAGCGTAATCCTTTGACAGCGGCTTTCATGTTGTCCATCTGGCATTCTGACTATGGAGTATTCTCACACTTTTGTTTTTCGTTTTTTTTTTTATTTTGTTTTTAGCCTCACCCCTTACGCCGGATTCATTACAGTCGGCTCGCAACAACTCTTTTTAATGCCCCTATCTATAGCTTGTCTTGAATGCAATTTTGTTTTAAAAAAAAAAAATTATAACCATGCATAAATAAAAAATAAATATGTAGAAATTTAAAAACAAATTAAAAAAATCTCAAACTTAAGTAATTTTAGTTATTTTGATTTGGCCGTATCAGATTGATTGGATATAAAATAGATCGCAAAATAATTATGTTTGTATTTATTATTCAAAAATATTAGAATCACTGAATGTAGGTCTCAACACATTTTTTTTTAAGTGAATAAAGAAGTGTTTTTTATTATTATTGTAAAATTTTTTAAAATAAAATAAATGTCTAAGAATATAAAAAAAAAATTGAATAAAAAAATTAAAAAATAATAAAAAAACATTTTTGTACTTATAGGGACGGGTTTCGAGACGGTAGATGTAATACCGTTCTTTATTTTATTTTTATTTTTTTCTCAATAAATAAGTATTTATAAATAGAATTAAAGGATATAAAACACAAGATCGGTAGAGTGAGAGTCTCATACAGTCTTTCTAAAACTAACACACATTACAATATAAAAATAAAAATACAAAGAAGGTGATCAGAGTCAAAAAATTGACTCCCACTCATTTCTCACAGGAGGAGACTGCTTGATGACGATTTTTGAATAGTCTGATAAACAGGCTATTAAACTGCAACTAAAAGCCACAATACAAAGGGATGTGCTACAACGTGTTGGTCTGGACTGGCTGGAAGGAATTGTCACTTCCACTTTCACTTGATCTTTAGTTAGGAAAAGCGAAAACAAAATATATCAACCGAATCTCCAACGAGGAGCCACCACTAGTTATGGCGGTGCGTCTGTACACACGCCACACTTGGAGAGGGTTGAAAAGATAGAACAAGAAGATCCGACGCCGCTGAACCCAACAGTGCTNTAGTTCTATACCACACACTTGTTAAAAATAAATAA
This sequence comes from Pterocarya stenoptera, assembly GCA_003123785.1. NCBI lineage: Eukaryota > Viridiplantae > Streptophyta > Magnoliopsida > Fagales > Juglandaceae > Pterocarya > Pterocarya stenoptera. The sequence continues at coordinate 18,649 of QEOT01123482.1, forward strand.
ATAAAGTTTTATTTAGTAAATATGTAATGTAGGGCTGCTGAATATAATAACTCTTTTAGAATGCATTAATTGAAAGACTCACACTCATCTTCCTTTTGATAGATATGAAGATTGGACAATGGAGGCTATTGATGTTAGATTAAGCTTTTTTCCTTCCAAAAAAAGTGAGAAAAATTAACAAGGGTGTTGTTTTAGATAGGTTTGGGATGGTTATAGGGACCCATATAAATACTTTAGAATACAATTCGAAGATTCTCATAATTTGAGGTGTAAAATAAAAAAAAAAAAAAAAAAATATTTGGTATCTTATGAGTAAAAAGTATACTTATTTCTCGAAATTAGCTTGAATAAAAAATAGATGATGTATCATAACAGAGAAATAGAAATAAAAGGCATGTTTCTTCTGCAATGTTTTTCCCTCACACTGTATACAATATCATTCGTGCCTTTATATAGGCATTCGGTTACATGCAAGACAATAAGAATATTACAGATAAAAGAGAATAAAAGTTGGTTACGATAGATATCAATAGGCACAAATAACAGAATTAATAGATGAGGATGAGGTAATGACCATGTCATTGACATATACTAATGTATACATGAAAAAATTATCTTTATGGAAAATAAATAAAGAAAGGTCCCCTTTTAAGGCTGAGAAGCCAAGTGCTCAGCTGAGAAAATAGGCACAAGGTGCCTGTTTGAGGCCATAAATGGCCTTGTGGAGTTTACACACGTAATCAAGGTGTTGGGGATCAACAAAACTGGGGGCTGTTGCATAAAAATAGTCTCATTAAGCCTTCCAAAAATGAAGGCATTTTGAATATCAATCTGCCTTAGGAACCAATTTTGAGCAATAGCAATGGATAGGACTAACCGAATGGTGGTGGGCTTTACAACGAGGCTGAAGGTTTCCGTGTCGTCCACTTCAGCCTATTGATGAAAGTCTTTAGCAATGAGCCTGTCTTTCTTTCGTTCAATCGAACCATTTAAGTGTAATTTTGTTCTGAACACCCACCTACAACCAATGAGATTAGAGGTATGTGTAGGGGGAACAAGTAGCCAAGTTTGGGTTTGAACAAGTCATCATATTCTTTGGTCATGGCTTCTTGCCATTCAAAAAATTTAGAAGCTAGGGCAAAGGACGATGGTTCATTAGGGATGGTTTTAGCAGAAATCAAATAGGTTCGAGACCGGTAAGGGATGGTGCCATCAATGAGGACATGCTGATGGGAGGAATTAGTCTGGGAGCGTGTGATTACTGGTGATCGAGGGGGAATTAGGCATGGTGAAGGGTGAAAAGGTTGAGATAAAGAGGGAATCTCAAGAGGAATGGAAGGAGAGGTAGGTGTCGGGGAAGGAGGAGAGGTGGATATGGGCTAAGAGTAATGAGATGGGCTTGTTGAAGTTGTCTAAGATGGGCCAGGTGAGTGTAATGAAGGGATTGGATTAGAAATATGAGGACTCATGTGATTTGGGTTGGGAGGAGGGCCTAATATGGAGGGTAAAAAACACGGAAGGTAGCAGTTGGGTTACTGGGTTCAGATGGGATTGGGTGGGGCTTTCGATATGGAAAATTTTTTTCAGCAAAAAATTTCATCTCTAAAGATGCAAAGACGATTGGTTTTGAGATCAAGGCATTTGTAGCCTTTGTGGATGTAACTATAACCAAGAAGAAGACATGAAGTGGACCTAAAATTTAACTTGTGACGATTGTAAGGACATAAATTCGGCCAACATTCACATCCAGAAATTTTTACAAAAGAGTAATCTGATGGTTTGTGGTAAACCAAAAAGTATGGAGATTTATTATTTAGAACATGAGTGGGAAGTAAGTTGATCAAATAGATGGTCATTTCAAAAGCATCATCCCAAAAATAAAAAGGTAGAGAGGCCTAGGCTAAAAGAGTGAGCCCAATTTCTACTGTATGGCGATGTTTGCGTTCAATAAGTCCATTTTATTGATGGGTGTGTGGACATGAAAAATGGTGAGTAATGCCAAGGTTTTTGCAAAGTGATGGGAGCGAATGAAATTCGCCACCCGCATCAATTTGAAGTGATATTATTTTTGTATTAAAGAAGCGTTCAGCAAAAGTAATGAAGTAAAAATTGGCAAAACTTGAGAGGAAATATCCAAGAAAACCTAGAGAAATGATCAACAATAGGCAAGTAATATTTTAAACTATTTCGAGACATAAGAGGAGCTAGGCACCATACATTGGCCCAAAGTAACTCTAAAGGCCTAGTAGTGCGAGTTCAACTTGAAGGAAAAGGCAGCTAGCATGCCTTAGTGAGGGAACATTTTGGGCAGGTGAAGTTGGAAGCAATGGGGAAATAAGGCAAACAGTTGCAGTGCAAAATGCAGGAGACCAAATCAAGTGAAAGGTGGCCAAGTCGTCGGTGCCTTTGACTTATGGTGGTACGTTCGCCAAGAAGAGCCATCGGACAAGAGGAGAATGAAGGAGGAGGGAATTGGTAGAGACCATCCTGTGTTGGGCTGCTAATGAAGAGCTTCCTGGTCGATTTGTCCTTAACAGGGAAATGGTTGGAATGGAATTCAAAAAAGCAAGCATTGTCATTGCAAAATTGAGAAACAGACACTAAAGTTTTGAAAATAGTAGGTACATGAAATTTTGAAGACGAAATGAAGAAAAAATAGAAATAAAGGAGGAATCACCGATGTTGTTGATAGGCAGTCCATTTCCATTTCCAATTCGAATTTGTTCATTACATGTGTAAGGTTCTAATGAGAGGTTTAGTTGTGAAAGGTCGTGGGTGATATGATGGGTGGCAGCCGAATTAAGGTACCATGTGGAGTCTACCATGGGGGAAAGAGGTGTAGTTTGCAGAGAATGAATGGATTGGTTCATACTACTAATAAGCATGATCAAATCTGTAGTGACACTAAAGAGCGGTATGACCTAGTTTGGAACAAACTTGACAAGTAGGGCGAGAGGAATTTGGTTGAGGATAGTTGTTTGGAAAGGGTTGAGAAGGGAAGAAACGCCCTCTGAAGGGACGATTTCAGCCATGGCCATAATTGTTGCCCCGGTAGGATCCTCTATCTCATTGGTCACGTGGTTGCCTAGTGCTCAAATTCACAGATGGTGCAAATGAAGTAGGAGAACTAGTTGTGTGTGAGGTATGAGACATTCGACTTTCACAGATGAGAAGGAGATGATACAGCTTATGGGAGGTTATTGGCTTAGTTCTTGTGGTTATTGAGGTAACAAAAGACTCATACGAAGGTCCAAGGTCATTTGGAAGGTAGGTCACAAATTCTCTATCACAGAGAGGGTTCCCAGTTGCTACAAGTTTATCAGTTAACATCCTAACTTTGCTGAAAAATACAGAAACGGGTTGTTCTCCTCGGGACAAATTGTTGAGTTGAAACCTAACTTGAAACTCTTTTGCTTGAGTGTGGGAACTAAACATTGATTCAAGTGTAAACCATAGCTCCCTTGAAGTTATTGCTGAGACAACATGACCAATAACAGATTCAATAAAAGAAGAGAATAAAATACTATAAATCAATTGATCTATTCTTTGCCAAGGAAGATAGGCTGGATTGATTTTTGTTGTAGAGTCAGAATTTGAAGTGTTTTGGAAGGAATAGTCTAGGTTCCATCTACAAAAGAAAAAAGGTCTTGCCCTTTGAGATAGATTTAACTTCATTGTGACTATATGAGAAAAAGAGGAGGAGATAGAGGTGGGAGGGGAGGTGAAAGTTGATGATTATGTAGTCAGGGTGAGGACGAAGGAGGGATCGAGAAACTGCTAGTCAGTGCCTCTGATACCATATTAGAATAGATAAAATAGAATAAAAGTTGGTTACGATAGATGTACAATAGGCATAAATAACATAATCGACAGTCACTAGAATATTCCTAGAGGTTTTGAAGAATCGACTAACATGGATTCCTTCATCTTATTTTTGTATTGTGATGTATTATTAGGACTTAGGTTAACAAAGGCTGCTAGTCAGCGGCTCTAATGCCATATCAGAATAGAGAAAAGAGAAATAAAAGGCATGTTGCTTCTGCAATGTTTTTCCCTCACATTGTATTCAATATCATTCGTGCATTAATATAGGCATTCAGTTACATGCAAGACAATAAGAATATTATAGATAAAAGAGAATAAAAGTTGGTTACGATAGTTGTTCAATAGGCACAAATACCAGAATTGACAGTCACTAGAATATTCCATGAGGTTTTGAAGAATCGACTGAGATGGATTCCTTCTTTCTTTTTTTTTTCTTTTTTTTTTTCTTTTTGCTGTGATGCATTATTTGGACTTAGGTTAACTTAATGGGGTAGAATTTGCTAAGATGAGACAAGCAAATGACTCTTCATATACACATAGTCAATGAGAAGTTCTACCTCTTTATACAAAGTTTTAAGGATCAAATCTTAAATAGATTGAGGTTTTAAATGTTTTACTAGGTAAAATTAACAATAGAAATGTTAATTTATAAACAAAAGAGTAAAATAGCATGTAACATTCATGGTGATCTTCAACCTAAATTGTAATATTTTGCCCCTCCCTTGTTCGTCTCGTCTTGCAAGCTAAAACACTGGCGAAGGCCGGGGGGGGGGGGGCGATATGGCCACAGTGCCCTACACTATCCCTGCCCCGGCCCCGCACCCAATTTTTTTTTATATAAATATATATTTATATATAAATCTTTATTATTTTTACTAATATTAATATATTAATATGTATTAAGTAGAACTTTTACTTAATACTTTGTATAAGTTGTAATGTAGTAGAGTGACATTTTTTATAGATTGACTTGATAATATAAGTTTCACACTTAAATAATGTCGAACTCTTGTATTACACTACAACTTACACAAAATATACACTAGTAAATTAAAAATTCCATAGTTTTTAAATCATAGTCATATTTACAAATTTAAATTTACAATTTGAATCTAAAAATGTATTTTTAATCATTTTTAGATCCAGAAATAATTTTTCAGCCTAGTAGATTGTAGTGCATTAATAAAGTGGGTGGGGTGGATTGGATGTCTACCCTCACCTCCAAAATGCGGAGAGGGGGCCGCACCGTATAGTGTGGATAGCACCCGTATTTTAATACCTTAATCTTGAACTACATAGATATTAAAAACCAACAGCATGAGTGTGACATCTCTCTTTATCACATTGCATGATGTCTAATCTTCGTTACACACACACATATATATACTAATATACATTATGTATATATATATATATATAATCCAACAACTTGCTATCTTGTCATTAGTCATTTTACCTTGCCACCTTATCATCTAAACTTACCCTGTCCTGTTTCAGTTGGAAAAGCAAAGGAACCATTCCACTGACCTTATATTTTTAAACAACCATTCCACTTAAATATAGAATCTAATCCATGAACAATAAAAGAAGAGATAAAATAATGATGATCTTGAGATGACTTTTAAATAAATAAATAACTATGGCTGAAGGTTACTTTTAGGATGAGTCTTTCCTCTCATGATTTTGTTTGAATTTATAAACTTGAAATATAATAGAAATATATATAATAGGTCTTAAGATAATTATAATTTATTTAATACCATCTAAAATATTTATACAAATAATAATAAATATTATAAAATTCATTTTATGTCTTGTTAAAAAAAATATTCTTCTAAAAATTCTAAAACGACTTTAAGGAAAGATTTGGATACTTAATTAAGTTGATATGAGAATTAAAAGTTAAATAAAATATTATTATAATATAATTTTTAATATATTTTTTAAATTTTTAAAAAAATAAATTATTTATTATATTTTATTTAAGAATTTTAAAAAAATATAATAATTAAATAAAATAAGAAGATTTTAAATCCAAACAATGTCAAGTTTCACTATAAAAAGTTAAGTTTTGTCCTAAATAACTAAATTATCTAAAAGAAATTAATAAAAGAAATAGACCTAAATACTGTGAGCCGAAATTTCGAAAACAAAGATAATAGCAACAAATATCCCATGTAGGAAAGGGTATTTTGAGGTGTAATGGCTCCTTGGGTTGGAGTTGTAGGTTCTGACCAAACGTCTAATCAAGAAAGACATATCAACCATTTACTCCATCATCATCCAACAGTGTTGAAAATGATCTTTTAGCAAACTTTCGGAACTTGCTCCTTTCTTTTTGTTCTATAAATTGTATACCATTTTTAGTTTATACGATGTTTGGAGTTCCATGTATAAACTTGTTTATATATAATCCAAAAATGTCAAACAACTCATGAACAGCTACTACGTACATGGGAATCCAAAACTCTCATGTTATAAGGTGGTTTTGATAGATGGGTTGGAAATTTTGGTAAATAGTAAAATAAAATATTATTTTTTAATTTTATTATTTTTTAATAAAAATATTTATTTTTAAAATAAATTAACCGATTATAACATAATTATATGTATATTATTATTGTTGTAAGGATATATATATATATACTATTTGAAAAGAGAATAAGATTCTCTATATTTCATTTAAAATTGATAATATTAATTAATTTATCATAAAAAAATTAAATATTTCCCAGCAATATTGTTTGCTAATCAAATAATTTCAAAAAAAAATATCTCACATTTTTTTATTAAACAGATGATGCTCTTTAGTCTTTATTTCATTTTTTTAAGTGGATTGAATTGAAAACGATAGAGTCCTCGATCAATAAACTCGTGACCCGTAAGTTCACTTATTTCAGTAAAGAATATTTATTAATGTGGATAAGCACATTCGGATATTGTCAAATCATAGACTTAAATGAAGAACATGATTGATATGTTGAAAGACCATAAACGGTGGAATTTGAATTCACGCCCATTTTGCTCATCACCTCATGTCATAGTTTCCATTCTAATAAGTTAAATAAAATATTATTAAAATATTATTTTTAATATTATAATTATTTTAGATTTGAAAAAATTAAATTATTTATTATATTTTATATAAAAATTTAAAAAAATTATAATAATAAGATGAGATGAATTAAGGTGAATTTTGAGTCTAAATAATGATTTTATTATTATTTTATTCTTATTAAACTAAAAAAAATTTTCTATTCATCATCTATACATTAATATTTTAATAAAATAAATAAAATATATATATAATATTTAACATAAAAATAATGAGAATTTAATTATTTAATTTAGGGTGTAATTATTGAGGCCAGCCAGCCATGTGCAAAAGGGTGAGGAGTGCCGTCGAGAGGCCATGCAAAAGCATCAAGATCCAAAAGCTCGTCCTTTGCTGCCTAACTCCTCCAACACGCACTTGGCAATTCTGGATAAGGAGCCAGCTCTAGCTAGGGTGCATTAAAAAACACAAACACCTTGTTTTTTTTTTTTTTTCTTTCTTGTTTTGTATTTTTTAAGCTAAGATTCTTATCATGTAGTACTGGTCGTATGACTTCAGATGGTAAGTTTAAGGTTAATTAATGGGGGCTAGAGTTAGATCTTAATAAAAATGTTAATTTATTTTTCAGTGGACCAATTTAATAAATAGACCATCTAGATATTTTTATTACTATTTTGTATAATATAAAGTATTTTAAGGTTAATAAGTAGTTTATTAGATGTAGGAATTAAACTGTATATGGGAGATAGTGATCTTATCCACTCTCTCGATTCTTATCTTTTGTTACACATCAAAATCATTTTTTATTACTTGAAAAATATGGGGAAAAATTGCACCATCAGGACCAATCATACGAAATCAGCTCAAACTTGCTTTCATCAAGATAAGATATAGAGTGTGGGTAATGAATAGTGACTGATAGAAAGATAATTCACGTTATAATGTTTGTTGATCTTTTAGAAATGTTGACCGGATTCTAAGGTTTGGATTGTGAGAGATGTAGATATATAAAATAAATCTCACAATATTTATAGTTGCATGAATAAATTTTTATTAACTGTGTGGCTCATTTCATCTGTTTATCTCTCACATATTCTAAATTAATAAAAAATTTAAAAAATCTCAATTTTATTATAAAAAAATGATATTTATAATCATAAAATATTCAAACGTTACACATTTATTTTTAAAAAGTGAATAAATTTAAAATTTATATAAAAAATTAAAATTTTTATTTTTTTCAAAATAAATATGCTATGCTTGCATATGATTATATCTAGTATTATTAGATGTGGGGTTTTCTATAATCACAAAATGAAGTGGATTTTTCTATTTTTAATTTGACTATATAATATAAGTAGATAGATAATTCATCAATACTTTAATTTCATATTAAAAACTAACAATTAAAAATGATAAATAACTCTAATAAAACTTCGTGAGCGGCGGTGACAAGGTCACGTGAATGGCGGAATAAGAAGGGTGTAGAAGGTGCCAGGGCATTAGACGGAGAGGGACACGTGGCTCTCACATTCGGCCACGCGAGACTCCTCCGACAAAATATAATAGGCTCGTCGTACGAGAAATAAAATAAAATAAAATCAATACTGACTATAGTACGGATTATCTCTCCCACGCGTCCATTTTTTTAACCCCCCGAATTTGACCGTACACGTGTCCTCTTTCTTTCTTCACCAGAACCCGACACCATTGTCTGTCTGTCTGTCCCGCCACGACCTCAAGTTTTAACACGTGGCACATCGCATGTGCATCAGTCCCGATATTCGCGTCATTTGACGCTTTTTTTTTTGTCTAATTAGTATTTATTTTAAAAAATTTTATTCGGTCAAAAAGTTCACAAATGTAATGTTTGAGAAAATAAGAAATTTTATAAATAATAAAAAAAGAAAAAATTGGGTAAGAAATATTATAAAGTTAAATATTATTATAATATTATTTTTTAAGAGTAATGTTACATATAGTTGTGAAGTGTGTAACTATCGCATACTCGTTTTGAGAAATAATAAAGTGTACTATTAAAAACTTTAATTTTTTTTATGTGGATCCTTCATTTATTCATTTTTTCAAAGTGATTATAAGATGCTTGCTCACTCCCTTATTATAAATATTTTTTTAAGTTAAGATGAGTTTAACTTTTTATATTATGATCCTGAAGGTTAAAGGTTTAACTAAATTAACATCTAACTGTCGTAGAGTTTTTTTTTATCAATAGTTGTATCTTTAACAATTGATATCAGAGTAAAGCTGACCACGTTACGAGTTCAAGTCATGGAAGGAGCGACTTATAGATTGAATTAGAATGTCTTGGTACTATGTATAAGTATGGTGTTAAATTATTGAATACTGATAGATGAGTGAAGTCGCCAAAAGGGAAAGGGCTACCAACAAGTCAATATCAATAGAATGAGCTATCGTGAACGTCAGATTAAGAAACATGATGGAATGTTATGATCCTGAAGGTTAAAAAGTTATCCAAATTAATATTTAATAGTCCTAAGACTTTTGAATCAATAGTTAGGTCTATAAATGATTAAAAAGTATAAAGTAGATTAAAATGAGTGTAATTTTTTTATAAAAAAAATTAAATTTTATTAATAATTAATTTAAAATAAATTAAGATGAGTTGAATGGAATTCATCCTCCAAATCAGCAAAATGGCAACCATTATGGATTCTTCAAATTACCTACTGCATTTATTTATTAATAAACATACTGCAGATTCCTAACTTATTTATTAATACCACTTGTTCATGTGATATTTTGTACATACAATTATTATTATTTTCTGTCCCTCCCCACCTCCAAAATTAATAAAACCAAAACGTGTACGTGTGTGGATAAGGATGGGCAAAGCCATTGCATATCTTTACAGTTAAAGCAAGTCTACGTAGCTGATGAGATTATAAAGAATATATCTGTAAGTACATGCACGGGGCAGTCTGGTAGGGTTTGTAGGTGAGGTTTAAATTTTTCATACCTCAGTCGTGCTCTTGAAGGTTATTGCATGAAGTACATGAGCTTTAAGGTCGAGTCGACGACCCAGATCAAGTTCCTTTCAAAAGGTCTTGCATGTGGATGTATGACACGTATATATATATAATGAAACATAGATCTAGTTAGGTTAGTTTGCAGGGTTTTTATTTTACTATTATTGATGCACTCACACATATTAATTAATGGTGGAATCAATTATATATGACAACCGCCCTTATTCTGCTTATTAGTAAATTATTATGATCACAATACTCTTTAAACTTTAAATAGTTTTAAAGAATTTTGTTCCCACACAAAATAAAATAATTGTACATTAAATTGAATTGCTTAAAAATAGGATCATCAATATTCCAAAAATTAATTTAGAAAAAAAAGTTAATAGAAAATATATTATTATTAAATTCATAATATTTTATTATTATTTTAACTAATAGATGAATAATCTAATGTGAAAATAAGTTTTTAAGTGAAATAGTCAAATAAAAAGTGTATGATATTGGAAAATGTTAGTCTTACCACTCATTTTTACCGCTCTCTTCTATCGCTGTGATTTTTTAATTTTTTTTTTTACTTAGTGATTAAGAAAGTATTTTTTAATAATATTGTAATTTTTTATTTTTTTAAAATTATTTAAAAGTGTTAAAAAATACATATAAAAAAAACAAAATAAAAAAATAAAAACACTACTTATTCTAACGGTAGCCCTCAGCAATGGACATAGCACGTCCCTATGATATTATGTATAAATTTTACATTTATATTTATGTAATCCATTAAGGATGCTGTTAAAAGATATATCTAAGTAGAGAGTACGATAGAAAAAGCTAGAAGAGACTCGTAGCTAGGAAACCATATGTATACATGGCAAGAAAAAACTACATTTATAATGAATTTCTCGAGTGATTAGGTTACGTTTATAGATACATTGAAATGGTTTTAAATAATCTATAAATTGTAGAAAATAAATAATAAATAATAATAAAAAAATAATAAATAGTTTATAAATAATAATAAACTGCTTATAAATAATAGTAAAGAAATAAAAAAAGAAAAAACGGACTACATTCATTTACAATTAAGGTTGTGCATTTATGCGGAGGTACGTAGCTAGCTAGCTAGGGGTTTGAAGTGACTGAAAAAAGCAAGCATGCATGGAGCTCGTACGTAATTAATAAATAATTAATACGACGGCCTCTCGATCAGCTCATGCATAGTCTACGCAACTCAATGGCATCATGATTTTGTACAGCTCACACCGTTAATTATTGGATTTTTTTTATATTTTTAAATATTTTTTAAAAATAAAAAAATTATAATATTATTAAAAAAATATTTTTTTAATCATTAAATAGAAAAAAGGACTAAAAAATAAAATAAAAAATTATAAAAATAGAATGGAACGGTAGAATAAAACGTTGAGGATAGTATCTTCGTACAAACACTCTAATTGCATGATGAGCATTGCTATACATAAATCTATATACCACACATTAATATATTTTTTATTTTTTTTAATTTTTTTTAAATTTTTTTTATTTTACTCTTCTTGAAATATTTATATTTTTTTATTCATCATCTATATAATACACATTTAATATAAAAAATAAATAAAAAAATTATGATGTGTGGTATGTAGGCTGATGCAAAGATTAATTCATTGCATGATATATATAGTTTTGTAATTCACTTTCGTTCCTTCAAATTCAACGGGTCACCATTGTAGCAACCCTTAGGTGATGTTAATCATATTTACGACTCGATTTCCCTTATTTAAAAAATTTCGCACGTAAATATATATACTGTGAAACTCACTATAAATTAATATATAAATACATGAAGTTCAATGTAAATTTATTATAAAAAAAATTATTTATTTATAATTAATTATTTTTTAAATAATTTTTTATTAAAATAAATATATTTTCATTACAAATAATGTCGTAAATATCTCATCATAAATATTCTTTTGTCACAGCAAGTTGAACATCTCTTTTAGATGTTAAGAGTATATATCTCAAATCATTTATAAATAGTAATAGATAATTTATAAATAATAATAAAATGTTTGTAAATAATAATTAAATATTTTAAAAATATTTTAAAACAATTATATATATGTATATATTTTCAAATATAGCCTTAATAAAAAGAATTAAAAATAGATTTAATGGTATTCTATTGGCGCGGCTGTCAGCATTACATGGATTTAGAAGATCTAGGAGCTGACAGCAAGCTGAAAGCGAAAGAAAGTAGTACGTAGTCCAGAATAGGGAATATGGATAAAAAATATGAGTGAAAGTGAAAGATATTTGCGTGGTGGTTCAACGTCTAGGAAAATGAAAGCCTAATACATATAATATATATA
>QEOT01123482.1:32489-63187 GCA_003123785.1 Pterocarya stenoptera
AAAAAAAAAAAAAAAAAAAAAAAAGTAGAATTAAGATTTAAAAATGTTGAATTGTTTATTATATTTTATATAAAATTTTAAAAAAGTTGTAATAATGAGATTAGATAAGAATTTTGTATTTAAAAAAACTTTTAAACCTAATCTTAGTGTAATAAATTTTATGGGATTTATTTAAAATAAATTTAATATGTTTAGATGTTAATATGAATTTAGATGTATTTATAAAAAGTTAAAAAAAGGTTATGAGTCCCGTATGTAAAAAAGCGTTAAGTTAAAAAAGGTTGTGGATCCATATCTGTAAAGAATTTTTTAGTTGAGATGAGTTTAATGATTTGAGAGTTTGATATTTGAATGTTAGATTCAGTTTAAAATTAGACTGAACTGAATTAATCCCAATTCAGTCCAAATTTTAAACGGGACTTGTAAAGAAATAAATTTCTTCTTTTCAAGCAACTTGGAATTCATATACTATTTATTCTTATAGTATAGAGTATGACAATCTATCGTACAGTTTGAATAATGAGTTGAAATGAATTAAGATGAAAGTTAAAAGTTAAATAAAATATTATTAGAATATTATTTTTAAAATTATTATTTTAAAATTTGAAAAAGTGAAATTATTTATTATTTATTTGTGAAAATTTAATAAAGTTATAATGATGTGATGAAATAAGATGAGATGAGATGAAACATTTATTGGATCCAAACATGACCTAAGTGATCAGTGCATCATAGGTAGTATAGCTCATATCCCATATTTCTGGTTGAAATAGGTTATGATATCATTTGTAACGTCTCAAGGGAAGACTCAAACCACAAGATTCATATTCTAAAAAGACTAATCAATAATACAATTGAAGCCCATTAAAATCTTATAAAGAGTAAAAACTTTTTATTCCCAAACATTGTGGAATCTCATCCATTACTTACCTTTATCTTTATCATATAGGGTATCACAATATATATATATATATATATTAGTAATACACATTCCGTGACACAAATAAGTACATACATTAGGCTATGATTGTGTGTTGAGGTGATCTCAAATAATTTGTATTTATATGTGAATAATAGTAAATTAAGATATTTGAGTATATTTTATGAGTCATGTTGTGTTGAAAAATATCTGCAAGTATATAGAATCATAATAAGTAATAAAGTGTTTTAAAGAAAATAGATGTCGAACCCACAGGAAAAATTATACTATTGAGTATTGAAATTTACTAAATTAATTACTATTTGGAAAATCAAAACTTAAAGAATGGATTATTAAAATTAAACTTAAGAAAATAGTATTAAAATCAAGATTTTAAAAATAATAAGAATAGATCTAGAGCGTTTGATTTCACATAGCAAATCCCACACAATTTATTCTTTCTTGTTATAGAATTCCAATTACCCTAAGTTGATGATAAAAATCCCTTAACTATTCAATATTTTCTCTCAAACAATATCAAAAATATATCCAACTAATAACTCCATATCTCTATGTGAATTTAACTAATTTAAGACTTTAAGTTTTTTAAGTTTTTCTTGAAAATCACACTAGTTGCGGTAAAGTATCACTACTTTTGCTTCACTAATGGTGCTTAATCTTAGAGTTTTAATCACAAATTACCTCCCGGTCTCATTGTGATTCAATAGATTGAACAATAGTTAGTTAGAAAATTACAAACATTAAAAATAAGGAAGAAACACTCAATCATGAAAATATTGAAAATACGATAACTTAGAACATAAATTGTATGTTCAATGCTAGAATACATCAAAACTCTAGAAAATAAAATTAGTTTATAATGAAATTGAAAAGAACAAGGATAAAACTAGTATTCTTTGTTGGAATCAGTTGATGAAGCATGCGGCTCTCACCTCTGCCCTCCAGATCCGCTTCCTCGAAAGAAACTTAAAGAATAAACTCTGGAATATTTTTACTCTAAAACTCATACTCTCAAAACTCTTTTATTAATCCCACGAGACGGGATTAAATAGATGTTAAAACTTAAATCCAGAAACAAGATAAATACGGCTACAATTTAGTCTAAAGATCTGAAAAATAGTTTCTAAAAATAAATGTTAACATAAAAGAAATTATCCTAAGAATAACGAGATTATCTAAAATAGAATATTCAGTAAGAGGCGGCTTGGTTTACGGGGTTCGGAAGGATTTGGTGGTCAGCAGATTGATTACGGAACTCGGAAAGGTCGCACCAGGTAGATTCCTGTGTGCGTTGAATATAACTAGTCTCCTCACCTACTGAGAGGAAAGACTCCCGATCGGGATGATAGAACCCTCTCGTCAACTTACTGAGCGGTAAAACTGCTTACCTTTAGTAGTTGTTGCCCACGATATGGTCTAGGTTGATCGTTTAGACTGATCTCCCAATCTAGCGTTCGGAGCCTTGTGCCAAGTGTTCGCGGCCAGAAGGTAAAATATATTGGTGCCAAGTCTTCATGCCAATTCTTGTCAGCTCTCTTCAGATCTCGTTGCCTCTCATCGGTCTGGATCCGTAATCTCTTCTTTTGTATAAAAATGTTTTCCTTTCGCACTAAATCTTCATAGTCTTTCAAATCCAAGAAAATAGAAAAAAATATATAGAAATAAAATAAAATTAATAATATTGAAGGAAAAATGACACTTTTTATAAATAAAAAAGTAATAAAAAGGTAATAAAAATCACGTTTATCAAGTTATTTGTTTGAATGTATAAAATAGGTTGAGATATATTTGAATTTTTTATAAAGAGTAAAAAAAATAATAAGTCTTATTAATGATTAATTTAAAATAGTCTGAAATGAATTCAACGTCAAAGATACAATAAAGTTAATTATTTCCAATTCTTTTTCCTCTAAAGTTAATTATTTTTATTAGCACATGAACATCAGGAAGTTGACTTGACGATCTTTGGTCTGTGTGTCAATTAACATTATAAAATTTAAGTTCAGCAATCTTTAGCACGAATTAATGTCAATATTATGCTTTGAATCTACAACTTATATATATAATTATATTTTAGTATATGATAAGAAATTTGAATAGACCAAAAGCAGTAACATTGGCTAGTTTTTTTTTTTTTTTTTTGAAACTGTGACATAGGCTAGCTACGTGGACGGTGCAGGCATGAAAAGAGAAATGAACGGGACCAAATGAATTTAATTGGTTGCGAAAATCTCTGTTTGTCTCTATTGCTAGTGCATGCACTACATATATTAGATTATATATATATATATAAATCCACGAAAAATATTATAAAAATTTCTAATTTTATTAATACGTTAGATTTATTTTATAATAAATATAATTTTATAATTTAATTTTACTACGTCAAATCATATTAATAGGCTGATTTATATATATTTGTTTAAATATTTATATAAATCAAATATTCTTTTAATTAAATAATATCGTTAAAGAAGGATTTAAGAAAGATTGTGTTAAGGCTTAAAAAAAAAAAAAAAAAACAGTTTCCAATTATAGGAATTAGGAATTGCAGTTAAAAGGCTAATATAGGGTATGAAAGTGACAAAGCAACCGTCTTATCATCGATGGTGGCAGGCAATTTAAGATGGCCCTCTTCATTACATTTAAGACATTGCTTCAACTTTCCCATCACCTTCCATACACAAGCTGTGTCTTGGAGGGTTCCTGAATTTGGATAAGAATCAGGATCTTGTCTTCGCACGTGAAACGCACGTGCTATCGTATATCCAACCCCAACCCAACACGCTATTTCCATGCCCTCCCATATTTTCAAATAAAAAATTATTCCATCTTCACTTATTTTTTTCCTTTTTATTTTTATTTTTTTATTAATTGCATCATTTTTTAATATAAAATAATTAATTTAATCAATTACATCAATAAAATATATAAAAAATACACAAAAATTATTTTATATAACAAAAGTATTTTCAAATTAAATAATTTTAATAGAAGTCACTGTTTGAGAGACATCATTGCACACATGACTTGTCCTCACCCAATTTAATGTTAAAGTCAAGTGATGAGAGAGAGAGTTGTAGACAGATGAGAGAGAGAGCGAGTTGCGAGATGAGAGATGGACGGAGAAACTGACGATGAGAGAGAGAGAGTTGCTAGTGATGAGAGAGAGAGTTGCAGAGAGAGTGGCGAGAGAGAGAGAAAGCAGCGAGAGAGAGAGCAGGAGAGAGTGGCGAGAGAGAGAGAGAGAGAGAGAGAGAGAGAGAGAGAGAGAGAGAGAGAGATAGTTAGGGGGGACTGAGACACTTATGAAAGGTGTTCCCTCGTCCACTGAGGCACGAGTGCGGAGCCTCGCTCTGAGGAACTAGGTAGGATCTGAAATCAATTGCCTTAGGTGGCGTTTGAACACCTAGGCGCGAGTGCGAAGCATTGCCCTAAAGTATCAGGTGGGATCTAAAATCCACTGCATTGGGTAGTGTTCACATGCCTAGGCTCGAGCATAGAACATAGCCCTAAAACACCAGCTGAAATCTGAAATCGACAGTGTTGGGTGACGACGAAGGATTGGGACACTTATGAGTAGAGTTCCTTCCTTTGTCCATTGAGACGCGAGTGCGGAGCTTCACCCTGAAGAACCAGGCGGGATTTGAAACTGATTGCACTGGGTGGCAAGGAGGGCTGAGACACTTATGAGAGGTGTTCCCTCCCTTGTCCGCCTAGGCATGAGCGCGGAACCTCTACCTGAGGAGCTAGGCTGGATTTGAAATCGACTGCACTCGATGGCGTTCAAACGCCTATGCACGAGTGCGGAGCATCGCCCTATAGGACCAGGCGATATCTGAAATCGACCATGTTGGGTAGCATTTGAATGCCTAGGCGTGAGTGAGGTGCATCGCCCTAAAGGACCAAGCGGGATCTAAAATCGATCGTGCTGTATGGCGATTAGAGACTTAGGCACTTATAAGAGGTGTTACCTCCCTTGTCCGCCGAGGCGTGAACAGGAACTTCACCCCGGGAAACTTGGCGAGATCTGAAATCGACTGTATTGGGTGGCGTTCGGATGCCTAGGCACGAGGGCGGAGCATTGCCCTAAGCATCACCCTAAAGGATACGTCGGGATTGGAAATCGACTATGCTAGGTGGCATTTTGAGTCTAGAAGCCTAGGTGTGAGTGCGGAGCATCACCTTAAAAAATCAGGCGGGATTTGAAATCAACCGCGCTTGGTGGCAGGAGGGATTGTGACACTTATGAGAGGTGTTTTGTCCCTTGTCCATTGAAGCGAGAGTGCGGAGCTTCAACTTGAGGAACCAGGTGGGATCTGAAATTGACTACCCCATTCAAACGGCTAGGCGTGAGTGCGAAGCATCGCTCTAAAGGTCTAGGTGGGATCTAACATTGACCGCGCTAGATGATAATGGGGGACTGAGATACTTATGTGAGGTGTTCCCTCCCTTGTTTGCAAGGCATGAGCATGGAGTATCGCATTGAGGAATCACATGGGATCTGAAATCGACTGAGCTGGTTGGTGCCTGGTCGCCCAAAGGGCTTCAATGTGAGTGAGCCCTATGATATGTCAACTAAATGCAAGTAACAAAACTCTTTTATTGAAGGGTCAATCTGGGGGGTGTACTCCCTTCTTACATGGTCTTTATACATAGTATTTTTTAAGATGTCCCACATTCCATGGGCGTGACAGCTCCTTCCCCTTGGTGTCCTTAAGTTAGTATGCTCTGGGTCTCCTGCAGGCTGTGACTATGTATGGCCGCTCCAACTTTGGGCCGAGCTTTTCCTTTTCTTGGGTTGTCATCACAGTTTCCCTCAGTACCAAATCTCCTTCCTCGAACAATCGGGGCCTGACCCTTCAGTTAAAGTACGACTATCCTCTTCTCTTGTCTGCCACCATCTTGATGTTGGCTTGATCTCTTATTTCTTCTACCAAGCTAGGTTCATGCGCAGTCCTTCATTTGCTCCTTCCACGATGGCTTGAACTCGGAAGGTCGATATGCCTACCTCCACTGGGATGACTTCCTCGCTTCCGTACACTAATGTGAATGGGGTATGCTGGTGTAAAGTTTTACCTTGGGAAGCTCTTCTTCCTAAGCCCCCCTAATTGGTTGTTAATTTTTCTTCAGGATTCCGACTAGGGTTTTGTTGGTTACCTTTACTTGCTCATTAACCTGGGGGTGCCCTGGCTAAATATTTCTGACCTTTATGGCTAGCTCCCTACACCAATTCTTGTAGTGGTCAGAGTTGAACTACTTCCCATTGTCAGCGATGATGTCCGTGGTATGCCATATTGGCAGACCACAACTTTCCATAGTCGAGTCACATTGGTGGTGGTTGTCGTTGCAAAGGATTCTGTCTTCACCCATTTCATGATGTAGTCTACTGCCACCAAGATGAACCTTGCACAGGTTTTTCCCCATGATATCGGTCCCACGATGTCCAATCCCCACTACGCGAACAACCAGGAGGAGGTGATGGATGTCATTTCTTTGGGTGGGCAATGCGGGATTGGTGCGTGCACTTGACATCTCTGCACTTTCGCACGAATTCGTCTGTGTCCTTAAGGGCTCGAGGATAATAAAAAGCCACTCTCAATGCTTGTCCCATGAAGGTCTTCTAGCTTGAATGGTTCTCGTACACCATTTTGTGTATCTCCATCATGACATACTGGGCTTCCTTTGGGGACATACACTTGTGAAAGGGGTAGGGAAGCCTCGTTTGTATATCTTTCTGTCCACCAAAGTGAATTGGGCTGCCCTGTTCTTCACCCACCTCGCCTCCTCCTTTGTAGTCAGTAGCCTTCTGGTGACCAAGAAGCAGCTTCTATCACACCCTCACTCTGGCGCAACATCTCCCACTTATGCTACCACGACCCCCACGATTGAGACTTCCATTACTCTAGTGAATGCTTCCCATAGTAATTTAGGATCATCCATTCTCAAGGTGGCCCAAGCTAGTCAGTTCGCCCTCCAGTTGTCTTTTTGTGGGACCCGTTCGTTGTTGAAGCTCCAAAATCGGTTGCGCTCCTCCCATACTCGCTGTATGTAGAGTTGGATATTTTCACTCTTCGTGACATATGCTCTTTTGACCTGGTTCACCACCACCTCGGAGTCCGACGATGGTGACCCTGCTAGCAAAGCTTCAAATTCCACTTTGTTATTGGTGGTCTTGAATCCAAGTCTAATAGAGTGGTAGGTTTCCTTGCCCTTGTCAAGTACTATATACACCCCCACTCCCCCACCTTTTTCGACATGTTGATCCGTTGATGTAAATATGCCACTAGCATCCCCTCTGTGGGAGGGGCGTCTCCTCAATAGGTCCTGTCATATCGAAGACAAAATCTGCCAAGGCTTGCCTCTTGATCGCCATTTGAGACACATAGTTGATATCTAACTTGCTCAACTAGATTGACCAATTCACTAGGCACCGGACATGTCCACGCGCTTTAGGACCTTTTTCAAATAGTGCTTTCGTCAGGACTCTGATTGGGTATGCTGGGAAGTATGGTTTGAGTCGGCTTGTGACTGCCAGGAACGCGAATGCGAGTGCCAATAGTACCATATGCAAGTATCTCGGTTCCGTTCCTCTTAACGCATGGATGATGTAATAGATAGGCCTTGGCACTTTGCCCTCATCCCAGACCAATGCCACCGAGACCTTGATGACTGTTACTGATAGGTAGATATACAGTGTCTCGATTGGGCTCTTTTGGCTTAGCAGGGGTGGGTTGGTGAGGTATTCCTTGAGTAGGGTGAACACTTTCTCGCAATTTTTGTTCCATTCATGGGCCTTCCGTAACACTTGGAAGAATGGTGCGCATTTATCATCCGACTGGGAGATGAACCGATTGAGTGCCGTGATTATACCTGTCAGCCTCTATACATTGTTGACTGTGTGGGGGGACTTCATATTGATCACAGCCTGAATATTTTCTGGGTTAGCCTCAATGCCTCTCTCTGAGACCATGAATACTAGGAACTTTCCCAATCCCACTCCAAAAGTGCATTTAACGGGATTGAGTTTCATTTTATATTTCCGGAGGACCGCGAAGGCCTACCTCAAGTCCATGACATGTCCCTCCAAATCCTTGATTTAACTAACAGGTTGTCAACATATACTTCCAAATTGTGGCTGGTCCGTTCTTTAAACATCTAGTTCACTAGTCTCTAGTAGGTGGCCCTGGAGTTTATGAGGCTAAAGGGCATCACTCGGTAGCAGTAGTAACCTCGGTTGTGATGAAGGCGGTCTTCTCCTCGACATCCCAGCTCATCTAGATCTGATTGTAGGCATTCATGAAGTTCAACATCTTGTGGCTAGCTGTTGAGTCGATGATCAGGTCGATGTGCAGTAAGGGAAAGCTGTCCTTCGGATAAGCCTTGTTCTGGCCAGTGAAATCTATGCACATCTTCCATTTCCCATTCGACTTTTGCACTAGGACCACATTGGAAAGCCACTCCGAGTAGTGGGCTTCCTAGATGAAGCCCGTGGCCAGTAGCTGGTTGACCTCCTCTGCTATTGTAGCATATTTCTCCACGTTGAAGCTATGCCTCTTTTGCTGTACCTTCCTCGAGTTGGGGCTTACACTCAGGTGATACTCAATTGTGTTTCTCTCGATCCTGGGCCTATCTACATGACGCTAAGCGAACACGTCCTAGTGCTCGATGAGGAGCTTTTTTTAATTGGGATCTCGTTTCGTTACCCGTCCTCTTCGGGTGGGAGACATTGAAGGACACCAGTTCGAGGAGCTCGTTAGTCTCCCCTTGCTTCAGGTTCTGCTCGTCTCGAATCTCCGCTTCCTGTCGATAAGTTCTAGGGGCTTGGGTAGATCTGCCAGTGCAATGTGGGTTTATTCCGTCGCTCATTCTCCCTCCTAGCTTGCTTGGGCCCCTTTTCCCTTGTGGCGGCTTCGTTGCTTGCTTCCCCAGTTACGATCGTGGCTTTTAACTGTGTGGTTGTGGCCGGCGCACAAAAGGTACACCGACCTTGTTAGATTGAAATAAATTTTGATCCCAACAGAGAAGTCGCAAGAAGGGTTCTTCTCTCTCTAGGAGCTTTTCTCTGCCTTCTCTCTAGAAAAAAACACCAATCCTTACCAGTGAAGTCGCCGGAGAGGAAGGGGTGAGCCTCGGCTCTACCTTCCTCTCCATTTCCTTTTCTTTTCCGTTTTCTTCTACACTTTTTAGTTGTGAATATGCTTTTAAGATAGTGTTTTTCCACCGGCGAGGATTTTCTCAGATCTGCTGCTTTCTGGAAATGAACAGTAGACACGCGCCCCACCACGACGTTCCCCTCCAGCCGATCTACTGGAACGACGCGGAACCGCGCCCAATATGTCGGCGCGTAGCCCTTACGCGCGGTCTGTTTCCGCGCATGGCTTTCACGCGCCGTCGCACTCCGGCAGCTCTGCCGGCTACATGCGCCGCACCAGCAGACTCTCCACCCTCCGATCCTTCAGATCGGCTTGACGCCTCCTCCATTCCTCCGGCGCGTGACCCTCACGCGCCACTGCAGAGGCGTGGGTTCACTGTTCCTCCGCTACAGATCTGCTCTTCCCCTGCCGGTCTATCCGGGTTTTTGCTTTCCCTAACCGGTGATCTTGTGAGAGAGACTAAGGACCTCACCAACAAATACTTCAAGACTTTCAACTACAGTGCATCCATTCGCACCGCCTCCAGCGGTGGCTTACTATCAAAACGTCTTTTAAGACGTCTCCCTCTTAGTAGGGATTGGGTAGAGATCAAGAAATTGGTCTCAAAACCCGTTTTTTTCTTTTTCTTTGCAATAGCACTGTATTTGTTGTTTTGGGGTGTTTGTTGGGGAACCCCACCCCTCTGACATGTATCTTCTTTTAATTTAATGAAGTTTACTTGATTAGAAAAAAAAAAAAAAGAAATAAATTTTGATCCCACAGACGAAGCCAACTATTGATGTGTGTTTTGTAGCAGTCGGGCCATGACGAATCTCTTGTACTTGTGGAGAGGAAGGAAAGGAGGCGGGGGGTGGTTGCGTCACCTTCAATGCCAACGTTAGACCCTCCAGGGAATAACCTAAAAAATGAGACGTTGAGAGTGAAGTCCTTAAAAGGGTAGAAGTTACGGAATCTTCATTCTTTTGTCCTCTTTTGTTTCCAACTTCCCCTCCTTGAGTCTCTTTCTCCCAGTCTGCCAGGCAGTTGCATTTAATAGGGCCGCCCCCCTTGTTGAGAACTGAATCTTCCGCTGGGATTCCTGCCCCGCATACCTTGCCGACACATTTAATGCAGTTATCCTTCTTATGACACGATCCGGATCAGGGCCCTGGTCGTGCATGTATTGGCCCAATTATCCCCTGCAAGAGACCAGGCTAGATTGGGCTCACTTAGACCTTCTGCCTTGAGAGTCCTCAAGTGCAGGCTGGGCCCGTGGAGAAAAATGCCCCTGTAGATTTTTCATTTCATATCATTTTCCAAACATCCCCATTCTAAATCCAGTACAGAAAAGGGAGCAAACCCAAGAAACTTAAAAGGGAAGAAA
This sequence comes from Pterocarya stenoptera, assembly GCA_003123785.1. Taxonomy (NCBI): domain Eukaryota; kingdom Viridiplantae; phylum Streptophyta; class Magnoliopsida; order Fagales; family Juglandaceae; genus Pterocarya; species Pterocarya stenoptera. The sequence goes on from QEOT01123482.1 coordinate 42,949, forward strand.
ACCCAACATTATACAAGATCAGGTTCGAGAATGAATGCGAGGGATACTTCACAACCAACCAACAACTTCATGGAGACAAACACAAACACAATGAGAGACGACATGGCCTTATCGACATATTCTAATGAAAGCGGTCTTGGAATGTTTGCAACCGTTTTGTTTCACAGTTCGACAAATCATTCAACTTGAATGTTTTGTGTTGGCCGGTTTCGTTATTTCAACATTAGATTTTATTAATGTTTCCACATCTCAACAGTAAACATTCTTAGAATTTGCCCATGCACATTCGATAGAAAGTGACAGCAGAAAAAGTGGGGTTCGGTTCTTGTCAATGGAGCTGCGATTCATGATTGTCAATAATAATTTGGGAGAGAATGTTTGGTTATATATGGCAAAATACTAAGAAAAGGAGAGCGAAAGAATGAATCACGTTTCTCGCTACAAAAGATCATACTATGCTTTAGAAAAAATCTTCTTGCTTTTTCGTTAAGAATAATGGTAGATAGGAATTTAGTGTATAAATCTTGTATATTTTCTTTAAAGCAATAATAAACTCCATCATGAAAATTTGATTTTTTTTTTAATAACTTTTTGAAGGTGTGATTCATTTTTTTTAAAAAAAAATCATACGGAACTTGTAGGCCCTAAATTGGCACAAATTATCTTCCTTGAAAGTGATCACACAAGGTCATTTAAGTTACAGAGAAATAAAATTTGTCATCTTAGATTTGTTTTCTTTTTTTTTTTTAATTATATATGTTAATAAGACTCATTTTAAATAGTTTTATTTGTCAACACATTAAATATAAACATTTTAAAAAATATATCGTATCAACGAATGATAAAATGTACTATATATATATAATTGCTGTAAGGTTATGTTGGATTTTTCTAGATTGAACCTAAGAGATTATTGCACAAGTAGGGTTTCGAATATTGAAAATGCAACTAAATTGACTGCATTCCACCGATTCTTTGGTATCCACATTAATATTGTTTTACCCCCACTTTATTTATTTATTTTTTAAATAAAAGATTGGATTTTGTTTTGATGTGAATGATGGTTGCCTCGCACCAAAAAGGATTGATGATAGTTATATTGTCTACTTCTTTATGACTTGGTCTTTAGTGGCAAGTGGATAAGGATGAAGCAATCATGAAAGCGTAGACGGTACAATTTTTTCTTGCAATTAATTTGTTTTTGACGTTCTTGGGCATTTAAGCTTATGAGATTACAGAATTAGTAAATATTATTATTATTAGGAGATATATAGGATGTTTGCGATATAAAATGAAAAGGAAAATGTTAAGTGAACCGAGTTTGATCGAGTGGTAGGTTTTTTTCTCGATCTGATCTGTAGGAGAGTTCAATCTATTGAAAGTTTATTGTCAAAAATAAAAGAAAGAAATAAGATAAGGAAGGGATAGAGTCGAAAGAAGTCGATTGAAGTACAAAAAAGTGAAAGCGACAAAGAATAAGTTAGATTTGCTACTTTTTTGGAGAGCTCTGTAAAAAGAGATCTCCATATTTCTACATGGATATATAACATCTTCTTCAATCTCTCCCTAACCTTTTTTTCTCTATTATCTTTGGAGTTGTATAAGGTTATGAGAAATTATATAATCACCAAGGACAATATTAGGGTGACTATCAAATCATATGCACACCAAATATACACACCAGTACCAATGAGTTTTCTTATTTTTATTTTTATTTAATCATTTTTTAAACATCCTTAACCAGTAAAAAAAAAAAAAAATTTACCAATAGTCACTTTCTTAGATATTAAAATAAAATAAAATAAGTGGACACATTTAGTAGTCATACTATCATTTGTCATTACCAAAACATAATAAATTTTACCTACAAGTAATCGGTGGCCACTTAGATTTTAATGCCGAATCACGTAAATGTATCTCTTTATTTATATTTTTTATGCTTTGTTTGTTAATTACTTTATATATGAGCATCTAAGCACCGTATCAACGCTGAAATAATAATCTTGGGCCATTCCATCGTATTAGTAGACTCTAAGGACGCCAAAATAGTTATATTAATTAGGTGTTTTTATATATTTAAGATAGTAGATCTTAACTTTATTATATAATAAATAAAATATTTAAAAAAGTGTGATATCGTCAACACTTTGATGATCTCAGTACTTTCATATTTTTTCTCTCATCACTCTTCCTTATTTTTATGTTGGTGATAAGAAATCTCATAAATTCTGTTTTAGTAAAGAAATTATTTAATTTTCATTGAATAAAAATAATATAATTAGAAAGCAGGGGACCTGTTTTTATTTAAAAAATAATAATAAAAAAATGATTTTCCTAATTAGTAATTTATGTATATATTATGCAGTAAATGCAATATGAATGATTGAAGAAACCAAATAAAAAGTCATTTTTTGATCTTATTTTGCTAAATGATCCCCATGCAAATATCTTTCAGTAGTTAACAAAACGATAAGCTATCACATTAAACATTATCCACTCATATTATTTTATTTTTTTTCTTCAGCTTTATCACTTCAAGGTCTTTGGATGGAGATGATCATGTACAGGAATTGGGACCCAGATGCAACCCACAGGTTGACAAGAAAATCAGACAAAGATAAGGTTGTCAACTTCTTATATATGCAACTTGTTTCATAGATTTAATAATAATAATAATAGTTTAATTTCATGTATTATTTAATGCTAAATAAACAAATGCATCATGTGAAGCATATAATGTTCTGCTTTGTGTTTGAATCTTTTAAAGTTGCCTTCTTTTCAAAGATTGGCCCGGTAAAGTAGACGATAAGATCTTACCTAAACACGAACTCTTTTGTCTGCCCATTTGCTGAAAAAACAAATATTCACTTTTGGTTCCGACGTGTTTGGTTATAGAGATTAGTTAGCACTCATCCCATCTAACCAAGGTCAAATAATTATTGAATTATATTGGTTTTTTTTAAGGATATATGGAGAAAGGGAAATAATAATTGGGTTAAGGAAATATTTTACAATTTATTCCTGATTTAGTAAAATGTTCTTAGTTTGGTACGAAGGCACGGATATAATAGTAGTAGTAAGAGAATAATGCTGCTATGTCGTCTTATTTTATTTTTAATTTTGACTACTCACGTATTTAATATTTATATATATATTTTTAAAAATACTTAAAAATATTAAAAAAAATATATATGAAAAAGAGAAATGAAAAAAAATTAAAAAAGGAAATTTCATAGTAATATCAACACTGCATCAATTCCTTTCTTTGTATATATTCCTTCCTTTCCCATTTTTTTTCAGCTTTGGTTTTTGCTCTCCGCTTTCCTTTCCTATATTATATGGAAATCAAATATTTGCGGCAAAAGAAAGATGAACATATAAATTGAATCTATGATATTGATGATTGCTTGTGAGATATTTTTAAACAATATTAAATTCTTAATAAAGGCCATATAGTATACTTAAATGTGTATATTTAAACAAAGTTTAGGACTCCGGGAATAATTAAAGCTGCTTTAAGTATAAATCCTGCAATAAAATAGACAGCTTTCTGGTTTCTTGTAACTATTGGCTAAACTTGAGGGCTGGGCTGATTATGCTGTCCTAGTTCCCGCCAAAAGAAATATGCTCAGAAACAATGGGCTTAGCAAGCATCAATGTTATGCTGCCGCTTTATTTGTGTGTTATCTTGAAAGCATTTTGAGATTGATGCAGTTAAAAGGAAGATTTGGATACTGAGAGGAAATGAGATGGTTTTAGATAAGTTAAATAAAATATTATTTTTTAATATTATTATTTTTTTAAGATTTAAAAAAGTTAAATTATTTATTATATTTTATATAAGAATTTGAAAAAAATTATAATAATAAAATAAGATATGATGAATTGAGAGTATTTTCGTAGCGAAGCTAATTAATGCCTGAATTGGGACATATATATACTGTCCATGCGCTTCATTTTGTTGTATGGGCATGAGAGGAGTTTGTCTAATTAATTTATGAGAGAATTGGAAACATGATATCAACCGCATCCAAGTCCTTCTTAGTTGGAATATTATCTTATTTACCAAAATATCCCATCCAAATTCCCCCGACCAAAGCAGTATTTTGTTTTCATTTGCCAAAACAGAGATATTATCGAAGCAGTGTTGCCCACTATGTCACATTTTAGTGTTTTGCTGGAAGAGTGTTATTTAAACTCTATGTCCCGCACATCCATATCCTGAAAAGTTTAGAATGGTTTAATACTTATCATTTAATTGATGAGTAATAATGAGATGAGATCAACTTCAATGAGATAAGATTAATTCCAACACTCTGTAGTCAGGTTAGATTCTTCATCGAATTATGATGGAAAAATATACGTCTTTTAACTGTTATTATTTTATTATTGTGGATCGTAGAAAATTAAAAATCTGAATATTACTGTTGATGTTAGATTATTTGACATTTGCTACTTAGAAAAACTTGGAATGTTTTCTTACTATTTGTCGTAGGACCCATTATAATTAAACTGTAATTATAAAAACTTAAAATATTAATATTTTTCAAGTATTGCAGGCGAAATCTATTTCAGTAGTGTGATAAGTCACGTGTCAAAAAAAGCTTGGAAATAAGGCCAGGTTTTTTCCCCATATTTGAAGTGGCTTGATGATCAATCATTTTGGTACAAAATACTTAATTAAAAGGGCAAGGGCCGGGTCTCTTACAATGTGTTGCATCAATCAATATACCCGTAAATATTGATAACATTAATTAGAATATTAAACAGCATACTTTCTTTTTTTTTTTTGAAATGAAACTTCTCATTAATAAAAGAGATCAATTACAGAGTTTGTCAAACAAGACATTACTTAAGATAAACTCAGGACTCTCCTCGATCATTATAATCTCATCGCTATAATTAAAACTAAACTTAACTAGTTGGTATGCAACACCATTTCCTGCTCTCGGTACCCATGCAACCATCCAATCTGGTCTGCTTTTAAGTAGTTATTTGATATCATCCACTACTTCCCCATACCAAAGCCAATTCTCTTCTTTACTATTTACTGCCTTCACAACACCTTGTGCATCACCTTCAAATATTACATTGCGTAGGTTAAGTTCATGGCACAAAACCATTGCTCTATATAAAGCCAAGCATTCGGCTAGCATTGATTTGGATTTAAAACTCTTTTTAGCAAGTAGTGAAACAAGAACTTCTCCCTCATAGTCCCGAACTATGACTCCAATACCCATTTCCTTAACATTTTCATGTAGTGCAACATCCCAAATTGCCTTAATGTAACCTTCTAATGGTGTTTTCTAGGTTCTAGTGTTGTTTGTACAACTCCCTCCTTGTTGATCTTCTTGCCTTCTCACCTGTGCAATATGAAACTCTTCCACCAGCTAATTAGTTCCCAGTGTAAGACTTTTTGGATTAGTCATTCTACCTTCAAACAAAAATGTGTTCCTCCGTAGCCATATTTTCCTCAACATAACAGCAACCCAACTGAGAGTAACATCATTTGGTGTCTCTGTACACCTTATCCACAACTCTAAAAAATTCATTTCGTTTACGTTCCATTTCTGCACTGGGCTTGTTGCATCATTCCATATGTCATTAGCCGCAACACACTTCCATAACACATGAACCTTTGTTTCAGCCTCTTGCTTACATACCATGCAAATTGGATTGTCTACCACCTGCTTTTTATACAGATTTTGTCTTGTTGGCAACACACCTTGACATGCCTTCCACATGAAGTTCTTCATAGTCATTGGTACCTCCAGTTTCCGTAGCTTCTTCCAACACTTTTTCCAACCATTCTTTATAGAAGACTCTCCCTGTAACACAAGTTTATGATGTGGAGCAGAAAAATAAGCACTCCTTACATTGAAATTCCCATCACTTGTATATCCCCAATAACTCTTGTCAGGTCCTCCAAGCAAACTAATGGGAATATTAAAAATCTGCTCTGCCTCTTCCTCATTATACATTTTAGCTACTAACTGCTCATTCCAGCTGTGATTCTCCTCATTAATCAGCTCATTCACTCTTGCATCTCGGTCCAACCTACTAACTTGTGACTGCAAATTGAAAGTTTCTAGAGTGTGAAGTCATTTTTGCCCCCAAATCTTAATGTTTTGGCCATTACCCACCCTCCATCTTAAACCTTTTTTCAACAAGTTAATTGTTGAGAACAAACTCCTCCAGATTAAGGATGCACCCCTCCCTAATTTAGCCTCCATTAAAGATTTCCTCTTGAAATACTTTTCTTGAAAGAGCTTTGCTATCAAAGAAGATGGAAACTGCATCATTCTCCAGCATTGCTTGTAAAGCAAAGCTTCATTAAAACACTCCAAATTCCTATACCCAATACCTCCCTCACTCTTAGATTTGCCCATTGTATCCCAACTCTTCCAATGAATCTTCTTCTCTCCCTCCCTACTACTCCACTAGAATTTAGCAATAATGTTAGAAATCTCATGACATAAATTCTTAGGTAGCCGAAATACACTAATCGTGTACGTAGGTATAACCTGTAATACACTTTTGATAAGTACTTATTTTCCTGCTTGAGAGAGAAATGAATTTTTCCAGTTGTGAATTTTCTACCATATGCACTCCTTTATTCCTCTAAAAGTATGAAATTTAGACCTCCCCACTAAAGCTGGTAATCCTGGGTACCTTTCATAGCTCACACACACACCACCTCCTGCTTCTTGGAAAATATCACTTTTCTCATTAGCTCTAGTATTAGAACTGAAAAAGAAAGAAAATTTTTGTTTATTAAGCATCTGACCTGACCTTGCCTCATAAAGTTGTAGCAATTCATGAATCTTCTTCCACTATGAAACCTTTGCTCTATAGTATAGAATACAATCATCCGCGAACATCAAATGATTGATACATGTCCCACCTCTTCTCATTGAAACACCTTTAATATCCCCATTCTTCTCTGCAGCATTAATCAAAGAGCTTAAACCTTCAGCATAAAGGATAAAGAGATAGGTGACAAATGATCACCTTGTCTCAACCCCCTTTGGACAGAAAACCTTCCCTGGACTCCCATTAATCAAGACTGCATAGCTAACTGAACTAACAAACTCTATCACTAATTTAACCCACTTTTCACTGAATCCTAACTTCACCATCAAAGCCTGCAAATACCTCCATTCAACCTTATCATATACATTGGACATGTCTAATTTCAAAGCTAAACTTTCCACCTTTCCTTTCTTGCAAGTCTTCGTGGAGTCTAAAATTTCATAGGCAATCATAATATTATCCGTGATCAATCTTCCTGGTAAAAAAACATTTTGATTACAAGAAATAATTAAGGGTAATACTCTCTTTAACCTATTAGCCATAACTTTTGCTATAATATTATACATCACATTACATAAGCTAATAGGACGGAAATCACTCACATTCACAACATTTTTTACTTTAGGAATTAAAGCAATAAAAGTGCGATTTAAAGAAGAAAGTGTACCCTCTCCATTTTGGAAGCTAAGAGTAGCTTTACTAACTTCATCTCCAACAACATCCCAATGTGACTGGAAAAAACCTGCTATGAAGCAATCCTGTCCCGGGGATTTAAGAGGCCCCATCTGTTTGATTGCATCATCTACTTCTGTTCTGGTGAAAACTAAGTCTAGATGTTGATTCCTCTCAGCTGAAACTCGAGGCTCCATGTTCTCCAAGCATCTTTCAATAATCTCCAGAGATGGATCTGAAGAAGTGTATACCTTTGTAAAATAACTTTAAAATGCTCCTGCAATTTCTGCTACATCAGTCAGCACCATTTCATCTTCACCTTTCACACTTTTAATAGTATTCTTTTTTTTTCCTCTCTGTAGCACATGCATGAAAGTAACGGGTATTCCTATCCCCCTCTTTGTACCAATGCCTTTTTGCTTGTTGTTTCCATGTAAAATGTTCTTGTTCCAGCAGAAAACCTAATCTCAATTGAATTGACTTCACCTCATGAATTTTATGTTCATCCTTAGTCTCCTGTAAAAGCTTTAGTCGATCAGACAAAGCCTTCAATTCCTTTCCCTTGTTCTTATCCAGTCCCCTACTCCATCTCCTTAAATCTCTACCACACCTCTCAAGAAGACTCATCACATTATGCATAGAATTAGTAGTAAGCCCTCTATCTTTCCAACTGTTCTTGACCACATTGCCACACTCCTCTTCTAACTCCCATCTTGCCTCATATTTAAATAGATTCCTCCCTCTTCGAGTTTCCTCTCCTCTACCACTAAACCTCATAAGTAAAGGTTTATGATCCGAGCTTCTTGTCACTAACACTTCAATCCCATAATCTTGGAACATACTAGTCCAAATAGGATTAGCAACCACTCTATCTGATCTCTCTTTCGTATATGTTCCATCCCCATGTTTATTGCTCCAAAACATATCTCCCTTAAAGCCAAGGTCATGCAACTGACAACTCTCTAAAGCTTCTTTGAATCTAACCATCTGGGCTTCCCTCCCTTCTTCTTAGAATTGGACAGGATTTCACTAAAATCCCCAAGGACACACCAAGCATGCTGAAATTCTGGTTTTTAGAGATTCCAAAAATTCCCATGCTTCAGTTCCCCTTGTTGCATCTGGTTCGCCATAAAATCCAGTGGGTAACCATCCCGATGAAGAATCCATATCTCTAATCCATGCACTTATATGTCGATCAGAATAATTAAGTACATCAACTTGAGTTTCAACTTTCCAGAACAATGCCAAGCCACCACTTCTACCGCGTGCATCCACTACAAAACAACCGTTGTACCCCACTCTCCATTTGAGTCTACTAAATTTGTTTGCATTTAACTTTTTTTCCATTAAGAAAAAAAAAAGTGGGTTTCTTTTCTTTCACTAGCAAGAAAAGGTCTTGAACTGTTCGAGGGTTCCCAAGTCTTTGGCAGTTCTAGCTTAAGAGAATCATTTAGCTTGGTGGGGCTGACTAGCAGCCACCACCAATTCTGTTTCAAGCTCCTCAAAGGCATTTCCATGAACAGTTCTAATGCGCTTCTGATTCCTTTGATTCTCAATGGAGAGACCATCATCCACACACAGTCTTTTGGCAAGACTTCCCTGGCACTTTTCAGCAGATCGAAAACCCACCCCTAGCCTTTCTTTTCCAGCTTCGAGTTTGTTTGCCATCTCGATTGCCAGGTTCTGCAACTACCGTGTTGTTCTCTACAGGCTCAGCAACTTCACTTATGTTTCCTGCGTCTTCTGCAACACAGATACCAACTAGCCCATCAACACCACACAAATCGCTTCTTGGGCCTTCTTCATTTAAGCCCATATCCACGTCAGCCCCTTTATTTTTATCCCTTTTAAAACCAACGCCTTCCCTCGAATCACTCCCTATCTCTTGACCGTTAGCCTGTGTATCCTCCAAATCATTTAATGAAACCGTTCCCCCTTGTTTCACGCTATCACCCTTATCTTCCACAGGTGTGTTACAATCCAAATTTAATTTCAAATTTTCGTTTTGTCCATCCTCAACCGCTTCCAATCCTCTTCCTTCCTCCACCCCTTGCTCCATCGTTACCTTCCTGGTGTCTTGCGGCTGTACTGGATGCATCGTTCTCTAGTCCAAATGTGAAGAATTCTTCTCGTTCCTGGAAAAGCTACCTTCTGCATGTACATAAGGCCTCCTCTTTTGTAATATATCAGCACATAGCCATGGCCCAAACTGGGCAGTTGCTTCTTCTGACTCAGAGGTCTTGCTCCCTTCAACTGAGCAATTACCTGAAATATGCACCACTTGGCCACACTTGAAACATATATTGGGTAGCTTTCCATATTGGAAACGAATCCACTCTCGTTTGCCTTGTACATTAATCATCCTTCGTCGAGCAATTGTATTCGTTAAACATATCTACACTTTAATTTGAAGAAATTCTCCCCAACCCACTCCATCCTCTGGAACATCTACTTCAATGACATTTTCCCCCCGAGTTGCCAATATGTCTGCCACTGGCAGTTGATGCAGTTGTAACCAAAATTTTTCGTGATCAAAAGACATTCGGTGTGGCTGAGTGTAAACATCACAATGCTTCATCACCATTAAACAATTATCAAACAACCATGGACGTCCAGCCATTACTTTTTATTTATCTGCCTCTGTTTCAAATGTAATAATGAAAGTATGTTTTTGATACTTCATAAAAGATGCAGCCCTATTGATCTTCCAAAATTTTCCCATTGTCAAGCACAAAATCTCCCTTCTTATAACTCTCTCCGACCACACTTTCCTCACCACACTCCTCTCACCTTTTCGTTTTGCTTCCTCTGGAACCTCTCCTTCGAGATCTATAGTTTCATTCTCTTCCTCCGTTAATCTCAGATTCACTGCCACAACCACGCTATCGGAGTCACAAACTATAACACTCTTCCTCTTATTCCTTGAGAGAAAACAAGAGAAGAGAATTCTAATTCAAACAGCATAGTTTCTCTACAGAAAAGAATTATCAGTAAATATTCTATGGACGATTGGCAACGACCAGCTAGCTGATAAGGTAGAGTAGTGCCAACAAGCGTTAGCATTTGTTATTTAAGATTTTTACAATCTATATTTAGTCTAAAATTCTAAATTCTATACATAAAACACTCAAAATAACATAAATAATGACATTTTATTTGTCAAATACGAGGATACTTAATGTGGAAAATTGAAGCTACCCTAATTGGGAAAGGGTAATCTGTGAATTCGAGCTTCTCTCTCGTATTGTGAGAACTTATCAGTCTCTCAAGCTCTGCCTGCAGAATGACTCATGTCGTCATTTTCGGGTACATTAATATTGTTGCTCATGCTACACTAGAACAAATATGACTTTTAGGAATGAATTTATTTTCATCCCTAAAAGTGATCTTTTGAAATAAAATTTAAATTTCATCTCTAAAAGTATAATTGTTAAAAATATCATTTGAATAGTCATTTTATTGTTCGAATAGTAGTATTTAAGGAAGAAACAATTTGTCCATAAAAAACTCAACTCTAAGAAAATGCAGTGACGATTCCCACAAAACATTTTTTTCTGTTTGAACAAAGAATTTAAGGAATTCAAACGGAGTTGCTCGTTAGAACACTAAACTTTAATCGTTCGAAGGGAGTTTGTATTTCAAACGAAATATCCTTTACCATTCGAATGTCAATTTCATCCAAATAACATTGTGAAAATCAATGCCCAACAAAACAAGCAATCCCCCTCCTTTGTTTTTCTCTTGTTCTCCCACTCTCCAATCCCTTGCTCTCTCATTCTCATTCTATTGTTATCGCCGATGCTTTAGGCAACACTACTTCAACCACCGTTCAATCAATGACTATGGTATGCTTTCATCTTTTCTTTCATTCTCCCACTTCGTTTTCCCCTTTCTCTCTCTGTCTCGTTCTACTCTTTATTGCCCCTAACTCCGTGCACCACCTCCTTTGTCCGCATTCACCAAGTCGCCTGTGGTAAGTTTTCAGTAAGAAAATTTGAAACTTTGAGTTCGACGGAATGAATCCTCTGTTTGCATTTATGAGAATATAAAGAGTTTACATGATAAGATGATGAGTACAACAAATGATATATTTTATAGTTACAGACTTCATTCTCTACAATCTCATAGTTATCTAATGATCACTATCTTTTATTTTAGCTTTTCGAGTTCCTATATTTTTTGAGTTGATAAGTGCTGTTATATTTGCTGAGATGTTAAGTGTTGGAATTGATCTTGAGTTTGTTTCTGTTATGAGAAGTCTTGGAGTTGTGGTACTGGTTTTGGGGTTGATTGTTTGAGTTTGAGTAGAATCCTTAACATGCCTCTTCAAGCTCATGGGAGGTGCAACAACCATGAGTTTGTCTCTAAAAATTAGAAACCTTCCAACAGTAATGCCCTTGGTGAAAACATCAGCACCCTGATCATTAATGGAAATGTTATTAATTGCAATATCCTTGTAAAAAACCTTTTTCGTAATAAAATGATAGTCGACTTCAACGTGTTTAGTCCTCACATGGAAGATTGGGCTAAATGCTAAAGCAGTATAACCTAAGTTGTCGTAGGAGGAGTAGTTAGGTTGAGTTATTCCTTTAATGACATCCTTAGCCAATATAATTCAGTTGTTGCAATAGCTATGGAGCAATATCTTGCCTCTGTGCTTGACCTAGACACAATAGATTGTTTTTTAGCTTGACAAGAAATTAGAATTTGACCAAGAGAAACACTGTACCCACTGGTAGAGCTATGATAAATTGGATCTCTTGCCCAATCTGAATGAAGTGGTCTTAGTGTAAAAGGCTTCTAAATGAAGTGGTTCCGATGTAAAGTAGAGTCCACGGTCTATTGTACGCTTCAAGTATCTCAATACATGTTTGGCTACAGTGAAATGTGCAGTAATAGGACAATGCAGAAATTGATATAGTTGATTGATATAGTAAGATATTTAAGGCCTTGTCAATGTACAACATTGCAGAGCCCCAATTATATGTATGAATTGTGTAGGATCAGATATTGGATCCCCATCAAATTTAGTGAGTTTCTTACCTGATATACAAGGTGCAGCATAAGGTTTACTATGTCTAGTAGGTCTACAATGTATTTGGCTTGGTTGAGATGAATCCCTTTGAAGTCTCAATGAACATGAATGCCAAGGAAGTAGGACAAGTCAGCCGGATCCCTAATTTTAAACTTGGTTTGCAGGTTGTGAATTAACTCAATGATCCTTGTTAAGTGAGTTTCTGTGATAATAATATCATCCATATAAATTAGAATAAAGATATGAACATCAGATTGATGAAGCAAAGTAAAGAAGTGTCAACCAAGGAACATGTAAATTCAAGGTTGAGGAGGGATTGAGTTAATCTATGAAACCAAGCTCGGGGATCTTGTAAGTTTATCAAGAGACTTGTTGAGTTTGCACACATGATTTAGTAGCTTTTAGTTAATGAATCGCACTAGGTTTCTGTAATGCCCCAATCCTGGTTGGGGTCAAAGGGTTACTACCTTTCACTTAAAATCATATCTTACCATATAGATATAAACTCTAAATTTTTAATTACACATAGATCTCAATGTTTTACAACAACTATTCCAAAATAATTAACTAATAACAGCACAAAGTCTTGATATAAATGTCAACCTCCCAACATACCATGTGATCGGAATACGAAAAAATTTCTTAACAAAAATCATCAATATTCATAGAAACCTTCTATGCTTAATCCACTATGATTAAGTCATCTCACCCATACTCCATAATATTGATCCTTAGCTGAAATATTGACATTTTCTAAAAAATATTGTGGAGATAAGGGGTAAGTTATCAATAACCCAGTAAGCAGAAAACATATACTAGTATGTAAACATGAGCCTTTTCACATAGTTCAGAATGTAGAACAAAACATTTTAGTTTCAAAAATGCAGATCCTAAAACATGTTATTAAAATATTAGAGCGACAGTTCAAAATGTTTATACTTAACAAAAAAAGTCATTTGGCATAACATGATTAGACATCATCATTTTATCATATCATATCACATCAGAACAGAGAGCATATTTAACCCCGTGGTAGGGTGTGCATTCTATAGAAAACCAAGCAGAATATAAATCACCATGATATCTAAGCGATTGCACTTAGAACAGAGAACATTACTATATCTCGTGATTGGGTTAGGGGTCATTATTATATCCCCTGACAGGGCCAGAAGTCACTATGATGTCCTGTGATAGAGCCAGAGTCACTATTATGTCCCGTGACAGGGCCAGGGTTCACTATTATCACCCGTGACATGGTCACATATTAGAGCAAAACAGAATCAGAATCATCGGATCGTGACCAGAAACATAATTAGATAGAAAGTTATGCCGAAAGTTTTTAGATGCCACATCTTATCACCATAGAGTACTGAAACAAATTTATATCATTTCACATATTAAAAAATAGATTCAGAACATCTTCGCATCACATGTACAATTTTCATAAATTTCGTATTCGCTTTTTTTGCCTAGTTCAAAAACTGATTGTCAAAAATTTTGTCTACACCAATCATGATAAAAATACTTTCATCTCTTATACAGATTTCATGAGTAATGTAGAACAAATAACTGAGGTTGTTTCCACATTTCCTTTCAAAACATATCATGCACGTTTTTCATATAATGGACCTTAGGTTAATTTCCTTTTATGCAATGTCTAGTATAGGAATTCCGCTTACTTAGACTTCTTAAATTTTTTGAATTTTTTCACAATAGTATCAAATGAATATCAATCGTCACCTATAAAATACACACTTAACTTAAATATCTAATTAAACACATAATTTAATATTCAAGCCTAAAGTACTAAAATAACTTATTTTTCTAGAAAATATCTAGACCTCGTAATCCTACCATATCATCACTTCTCGAATTAATTGATATCCAATTAATTTTCCCAACTAATTCTAAATTATTTTTGTAACCAAAAGTGTAAGGCTAATCCATTTACTCAATTAAAATTAAGCCCATGCAAAACTTAACATTTGCCTAACATAATCCCAACTCAACACAAGTCTATTTTAAAAATTCAACCCACCTAACACAATCCTATAGTGGCGTTTTGTAACAATTAATATTAGACCCAACATCCGACCAAGACCCACATGAATGCCATGGAAAACGGACATGACGAAGTCGTGCATGAAGAGGAGTCCATGGGGGCTGATCCCAGATCTCATGGGCTTGGCTTTTGGCCCATTTCAAATTTTTGGCCCATGTTTCGAAGTGAACAAAAAAAAAAAAAAAGGACTCTTCCCTGAATTTTGGGCCTTGACTCATCCTTAAAAAAAAATAAAAAATACTTGTTCTATAAATTTTCTTGGCCTATAAAAAGATATATTTTTTTTCCATCTAGCCCAAAAATATTTAAGGAATTTAACTAAATTGGCAAGTCCACAAAAATTTGGTATCTGCCAAAACTAAAACTATTAGGGCTGTAGTCTATTCCAAAAATTTACTCAAAATCTCAAATGGGCTTTTTGTACATATAAACCCAAAAAAAAAAAAAAAATTTAGTAAGTGGGCTTGGTCCTGGGTGTTACAGTTTCTCCATAAACACTTCTTCATTTTGGTATCCATGCAAGAAAGCCTTAGATACATCAATTAACTTAATTGGCCAACCATTGGTGACAGCAAGGGATAATAAAAGTCGAATTGTAAAAGGTTTAATAACAGGGCTAGAGGTGTTTGTGTAGTCAGTCCCATCTCGCTGCTCAATTCCTTGGCTACTAATCTTGCCTTATACCTTTCAATGGTGTCACTAGGCTTTTGCTTCAGCTTAAATACCCATTTATTTTGTATAACATTTCTATCTTGTGGTCATGGACTGAGAGACCAAGTTCCATTGTCCTGCAAGGTATGAAACTCACTTTTCATAGTAACTAACATTTTAGGATCTGACAGTTTGAGTAAAGGTGTGAGGCTCACAAGGTAACTTTGTAGCTAACATTACTTTTAATGAATGCTTGGTGGCTTTGGCAAAGAGATAAAGGTGGTAGTTTGTCTTGTCATGGATCGAGTTATAATATGGGGTGAGGATGTGGCTGGTTGTGAAATTATTTGAACAAGAGAGGTTTTAGTAGTTGGTTGAGAGGATTCAGCAGAGGGAAGGTAGTGATTTTTTGTCTGCTGAGTGGGAGAGGTAGGTGCTATAGGTTCAATATCTAGTTCAAGTGTTGAGATAGGTTGTAGATTGGATTATGTAGGTTCTATAGATGTAGGGGAGCCAGGTGGAGTCTGTATGATTGGGTCCTGAGCTAAAGGTGTTGAGGGAGAAGCACTACAATGCTCAGAAGCATTATTTATTAAATAGAAATGACAATGTAAGAGAATAGTACCTCTTTACGAAGTTGCTTCTCGGGCAGAAGCTGTAGATGTAAGTTGATCTTATGCTTGGAATTGTAGCTCATCAAACACCACATGCCTGGAGACATAAACTTTCTATGGTATGAAATCAAGACGTTCATAACCTTTTTGATTTGAATAGTAACCTAGAAAAATACACTGTTTCTTTGAAACTCTAGTTTGTGCTTGTTATATGGTCTTAGCAAGGGATAGTAAGCACATCTGAATACCTGAGGGTGATGTTGTCTAGTTTTGTTTGAAATTGCTTAGTGAAGGGTGATGCGAATCTAAGTGTGGCCGTTGGCAGCCTATTTATCAAATGATAGCTATATGAAGAGCTTCAACCCAATAGGTTATAGGGAATTGAGATTGTCCCAAAAGACTATGTCTAAACTCAATGACATGCCTATGTTTTCTTTCACGTATTCCATTCTATTGGGATGTATGTGGGTAGGTTAAATTCCATGATTTGCAAGATACTCGGTGAATTGAGTTGAGAGTTTGGGTGTCCCAATCTATTGTGCCAAACTGATGCAAAAGTCCGTACTCCCAACAATGCCATGTGTGCCTTGGTTTTATTTTTGGTTAGATGATTCAGCTACACAAGATACAACCCATCTCTGCTGGGCCCTTGTAGAAGGGTCTTCTTGGCGAGGTTGTCCTTTAGAGCAAAGTGTTTGTCAGTTTAAAATAACAGTTATTATCCTGACATAACTTATTGATAGAGAGGAGGTTATCAATAAATGGTTATAGCAAGATTAGCTTATTTAAGTTTGTAGCAATATGGTTGTTAGCTCCACTATCTACAAGCCATTCTTCATTGTCTTCATGCATATAGTTTGATCGGGCAGCCATAACAGCAAGTTTACTTGGTAGATGGCGGCCTTGGAATGCATAATCCATGTGGTGGAATCAATTGGGAGCTTGATGATTGTTTCTACCACATATTTTACAGGGGACACAGTTAGTGATAGTAGTGCTTTGTTCATAATGCTTCTTACCTTGACCTATAGGTTGATAAAACTTCTTTGAGTTTGAGCCTTTGGTGGTAGGGAAGTATTTGTGTTGGCTACACTGTTTGACATTTTTTGTGACTAGAGTACAAAGGATCCAATTTCAATTGAGTTATTTTGATTATCCAGAATCTATTTAAAGTTGAATACTTTCGATTGAAATTCCTCCAAGGTCATGGAGGTTACCCTTGTGGCAAGGGAAAATTAGGTCACATAGGTATTGTATTGAGAACTGAGGCCTCCTACAATGTAAGAGATTAAGAGATTAGGTCTTCATCTTCTACTAGCTTGCCAATGATAGCCAGCTGATCAACAAGAGACTTTGCAGCACAAACAAACTCGACACAAGTTCTTTTCCCTTGGCGTAGATTTTGCAATTGGTGACACAAATGATCGATTCAAAGTGTCAATTACATCCAAGTTTTCAATTTCTTTTTATTCCTTAGCATTTTTTTTTTGCCGTTCCAATCAGTATAAAGATACCACTCTATTGGGATATCTTATCCATATCTCCAGGAAATTGTATATCTCCATAAAATATTTTAAGTTTAATTCTTTTTTTTTTCTCTTTCCATTTGGACCAATCTGCCCGCTCGGCTTCTTATATTTAAAGTGATTCATGTATCTACTCTAATAAGACTATTTGTGTATCTACTCCAATGAGACTGTTGATCTGTACCATTATATTATCATTGATATTGATTTTAGCATGTTTGGCAGATCTTTTTCAGTTTGGTTTCAATGGAAAGAGAGGAGTTCAAATATATGAGCTCTAAAGTCAAATGGAAAGGAGAGATTGGATGCAGCTTTCTTGTAATATGTTATATAAAATGTTCAGAAAAACATTAGAAATCATACAATCCTGACTAGAGGTGGAATGTTATTTATGTTGTTTACAATTGTGTGATGTTATTGGTACTGCTAGCATTGTTTTGATGCTTCTCACAGTTGTTTGCAGCTTGGAAGAAGCAAACTACATATGACTATTATGGTTGTTAGATTAGAGTTAGGTAATGAATCATGGCAATTTGAAGTTTTCCTTTCATTTAATTTTACACTTGTATTGATATAATATAATTTAATGCACTTTAAATAATAACTAAGAGCAGGGATGGATCATGACTCTTAGAATGCTAGTTACAATTAGCTTGTCATTTGTCATCCAGCTTAGGTAGCAAACACCACACTTGAGTATATCTATAAAATGCTTGAAAAGTCATTTAATTCAAGGTATTTCTCTATCCTGAAAAATTATAGGTGACAATATGTGACACAACCCGTGAACTTAACATAAACATGACACGAAATTAACGGGTATAGGTCAAAACGGGTTAACCTGTTAAGACACTATTTATAAACAGGTCAATAACGGGGCAACCCACTTAACCTGAAATTAATCTGTTTGGACCCTTTATAATTTATTTCAAAATTATAAAATTATTATTATTGAGTTTTAATATTGGTATTTTTTAGTATGCTTATGTTTTTAGTGTTGGGATTGTATTTCTGGACATATGCACATATTTGTTAATATAAAATTTTTAATATTTTTTTATTATATGTTAAAATTTGAAAAATATTGATATTTTTTGTTAGTAGGTAGTTTTATTTTTCTAAGATATTGTGGTTACTAATAAATATAGTTTTAACTTTTATGTGAAATTATGTTAATTAGGTCAAATGGGTTATGTGTGTTAGTTTAATCCATTTACATGAAATGATTTTGAATGAGTTTTGTCCTGTTGACCTATTTCTAATTAATTATTAAACGGGCCAAAATAGGTGACACGACATGACCCTTTATTTAAATGGGTCGGATTAGAGTTTGAAAGTTTGACACGTTTAGCTTAACCGATCGGGTTCGGAATGACCCATATACTTGAATGTACACAACACGACCTGAAAACACTAATTTCCACCCCTATGAAATATATGTAGTTATATTATTCAAATAATGAAGGTTCCTTGTCGGCCTTAATACCTCTAGTTGCTGATATATACTCATGTTGTGATAGACCTATATCTAGTGTGAATACGATGCATCGAAAGGTAGATACTTGCCAAAACGACTCATCCTAGCCACTTACTATGGACATGTTTTACACCCTTGTGAATGCCAGCAGTGAATCTGCATAAGAAGAACCAGAGAAGGCTTGAAAGGTATTAAACGCCTTCAATGCCTAAGTCAGATTTCTTGTAGGGTATCTTTGTGAA
Source organism: Pterocarya stenoptera (assembly GCA_003123785.1). NCBI lineage: Eukaryota > Viridiplantae > Streptophyta > Magnoliopsida > Fagales > Juglandaceae > Pterocarya > Pterocarya stenoptera. The sequence continues at coordinate 62,041 of QEOT01123482.1, forward strand.
TCTAAGAATTAGATGAACTTTCCTCGATTATGAATTTCTTCTAGTGTATATAGAGTAGGGAGAGTTTTTTAGGGTTTGTATAACAACCCGATCCCTTCATTCAAATTAGGTTTGGGTTTGTTATTATTTGAATTTTCCATTATCTGGTCTAAGGTGGTCATCTGGGGGAGCATTTGAATTCCCATGTCATTTGGGAATGACTTTGTGATTATACTATCTGTTGGTTATGCCAAGCGGTTTGGGGCTTACGGTTATCAGCCCATGGTAATTCCTTAGTCAAGACTGTCGTGGGCTGGCTTTGTTGGCCCATGGCCTTTATAGCTTGAGGGTAGGCCTATTGGCAAGGGAGAACTTTGGTCCTTTCAATTNTAGCCCATGGTAATTCCTTAGTCAAGACTGTCGTGGGCTGGCTTTGTTGGCCCATGGCCTTTATAGCTTGAGGGTAGGCCTATTGGCAAGGGAGAACTTTGGTCCTTTCAATTAGCTCGGGAAGTCTCATCACATTCATGTGATGAGTCTTATCCATTCTACCACTTTGTTACTCGAACTGTACTCATTCTTAGCTGTCTATGGGTGTGCATTCGTATGTTAAGGGCATGGGCTGTTTCAACTTCGCACCTTTTCTTGTTCCCCTTTCATACATGACACGTTTCTCTATTTTATAGGGGAGCTTCAAAAGACACCATGCCTCTTGGACTTGTTACCTTTCTGTATTGCCAACTCTATCATTTCATTCCTTCTCCCACACAAACTCGTTCTCTGTTATCATGTTATTTCCCTTCATTGTTTTTTTTCTTTGATATTGTTGTTCTCTCTTTTTTGACCCTCCTTCCCTTGATGGCTCCACGTAAGTCTTCCCATTTTGGTGCTAGTGGCTCTAGGTCCTCCCGACCTTGCGACTCTCATACTCAGGTTGGAGGAACTAGTTCACGTTGTTCTTCTGATTTTGAGTGAACTCGGTGGTCAGCTACAATGTCGCAAGCCGACTTGGACTTTGTGAGAAGCCGATATGGAGTTTCTGACTCTGTAGTATTAGGTTTGTCAGAATCTACCAGTGCTTTAAATAATAATGGCAAGGAAGTTGTTTCTAGTGTTTCTACAAAAAAATCATATGATACTGATTCATCTGATAAAGATTTTGTTTTAT
>QEOT01123483.1:0-51056 GCA_003123785.1 Pterocarya stenoptera
GCCATAGGGAAGATGGAGACACTAGGATTTCGCTTGTAGCTGGGATGAGAAAGAAGAACATTGCGAGCGAAGAGAGAGGCATTTCTTACGAGAGCTCGCTTCATTTCTTATGGTTTCCTTTTAGGGTTTAGGACTTTGTTAGGGTTTAAGCGTTGGAAAACAGATCAATGCAAGGTGGGACGCCGTCGGAGCTTTTATGTGTGCTTTTAACTGGGCCGAGATGGGCTGCATAGTTCCCCTTTACGAACGGGCTTTGTACAAGTTGATTGGGCCTGTATCTGGTTTCTAGTATAATGGGTCTTTCTTCACCTAACTCCATTCCTGCAAATATGCTTTGAGGAACAGAGTGCAGACGGGTCCATAAAAAAATAAAATACTTTCTTTTTTGGTGGATTTTTTTTTTATATAAAAATTATATTATCAAATCAGTGTATAAAACATGTCTAATAAAGTGTTTAAATTGTATAATATAATTTTAAAGGTAAATTTTAAAATTTAAATATTACAAATCAAATATTATTATTTAGGTGATGTGAATAATGTGTTCTACACACTGACTTGAGAATAAGAAAATGTGTACATTCTAAACTTACTGCACTGCCATTATGGTAGGACAATGCTAGCATGCCCCTAATGCATTTCAATTCTTTTAAATATTTTCTAAACATCTTTAAATATATAAAGAATATACAACTTTATTTATAATCACTTTCTTAATTATTAAAAAATAAAATGGGCTGTACTTTTTGGGGGCAAATTCATAGGATCAAGTATCATTTTCCTATGCCGTAAATATTTATGCATGATGGAATATGATTATCTCAATATTCATTTCACATGTTGACAATTGAAATTTGTCAAATATCTTACGTTTTCCATTTAACTTGAAATAGAGAAGATGAATGTAAGTTTAAAATAAAGTTTAGATCTTAGAATAAGCATCACTCAAGCAAGCCAAAAAATTCTTCCCAACACAAAAGTAGTGATCAAGTTAGGTATTACTTGGGAAATGAAAATAGGATACCTTCACATGTAGTGGAATGCCTTGCTTCTCCACATTCATGAACAGCATATTTATATTAAAATAAATAAATAAAAATGGCCTAGTTTAAAGTTTGTAGGATGTTCAAAACGTGGGCCTTCAAACATATTTTAATAGATTAAAAAAAACTTGTAGATATTCAAACTCTGAATATGGGTATGCCCGTGGAAAAATAATATTTGCATAGTGTGACTGTTATCTTTTTTAAAAAAGTGAGTAAATATAAGATACATAAAAAAAATTAATTTTTTAATAGTAAATCATACTCTTTCAAAAAAAAAAAAACTCTTGATTATATTTAGTATTAGTCAAGCTCGTCATTGTATCTTTACTAGTTGAGATGCCTGTAAAGAGGTGTCTAGATGGACACTTAATGAGCTGGCTATATGGGATTGGACACAAGATAGATAGAGCTAGAACTTGATCTCAACCTCAAAAAGATACATACCAGAGTAGATCATAACAACTTAGGGGGTTTGGGGGTCAAACCTGCCCTTAAGAATGTTGGAGTGTTACAACCTTTTTGTTTTTTCCCTGCTATTCAACATGGAAAATTCTAAACAGAGGCATGATTCGGGCTTGTCCGCGGACAACTTCTTACGTGAAAAAAAAAACATACCGTTTTGAAATAAATAAAACGGTGCATTTTAAGTCCACTGATATGCCTGCCTTCCCCTTTCTTCTTCTTCTTCTTCGTTTCTCTGGAATCTCTCCCCTGCCCGATCTACCTCTTCCAGAAGGTCTTGGAATGCTGCTACTCTGTTTGGTAGCTGGCGCCATAGCTCATCTAATGTTACAGTAATTCTAGCAGCCTCAACTTATAGAGTAGAAGGAACGAGTAGCTTGAAACATTCGAGAACCACACGGTCGCAAGGAGTGACCAACATGGTGGGGGTGAACTCTCATCCTCGCACAGACATTCCAAGGAGATATTCCCCGAACCATCTGTTGATATAGAAAGACCAGATCAGGAATAGGGCGTTGGAGGAGCGAGTGGTCTTGATTCTTTGTCAATAATACAACAGGCTTCCCATTTGAGTACTTGTTTGCTGGTACCCTACATGCCTTTCTTGTCGTGGAGATAAGTGGGATTTCGAGCCTGTCTATGGGGACTAATATAGAGGTTTCATGAGAATTATCATCTTTGGAGGGTGAATTTATCTAGTGGATGGGTCTGGATAGAAAGAATTTTCGAAGGAGGGTTTAATGGGTGCCAATGATAAATAGGATCAAGTTGGGCACTTTTTGAAACTGAATGCAAAATGCCTGTCACTTTTATCTTGTTCTCAGCTTTTTCTTTTTTTTTAATATATAATTTTGCCACGTCAGTGGCTTCTGCGGACAAGCACGACATTATGCCTGCCTATAGCAGTACTCATTCAACATAGTCACAACAGTTCATCAAGTTTGCCCTGAGCCTTAAAATTATCAAGAGCCAGATTTCAAGGATCCTCAATGTCTATGCCCAAGCAGGAAGATTGAGCTGTGGAATTTTTATAGTTTTAACTTAGTAACAGCAATATCAATCCTTTCGTGAGATTATCACTTATTTCAAAAGTTTAAATTAATAAAAATAAAAGATTTAATTATTTGTATTATATTCTTAACACTTTATCTCATATGTGAGCCAAACTTCCTCTTTATAAATGAGTTTAACATATGAAATATTTAATTAAACGTAGTAGAATGCAGAGTCAGTGTTCGAGTTCAAAATCTCTGATTTGATACTATGTAAAATTACCACTTGTAAAAAATACTTAAACTAATAAAAATAAATAAATTAAATTATTTATATTATATTTTTATCACCTTTCATCTGCAATTTGATGTCTTTGTTAACTGTTACGCTTTCTTTCTGTTTTATGTGCAGATGAAAGGCTAATAGCCCTTGAACCGATTGATATCGTCTTTTTTTTTTTATTCTTTCGAGTACAAGTGGGTGGGTAAATTTATAGTGGCTGCAATTTCCCTGCATAGGATTATAAAGTCATTCTTTATTGTCCTATTTACTCAAAAAAAAAAAAAAAATTGAACTAAAAGCGATGCTATAAAATTAAACTTACAAATTAACAAATTACATGATATATTAAATTATAAAAATATTTTTATTAGATATCATACAAAGTCATATTAATTTATAAAAATTATTTAATAAGATGTGTAACATTTAAAAAAAAAAAATAGACATAAAAAAGAAGACAAAAGAGAATAGAAAAGAAAGTCAAAAGAATCTTTAAACAACACACGCGTATCAGTCTATTGGAGTTTGCAAAACCCTTGGCTTGATTGTTTTCCAATGAACAAATGGCGTTCAAAGCACTCAAAAAACAAAGTTGAAAGTTGTCCCTTCTTTTTCTCTCTGCGTCTCTGTCACAGTGAGAGGAAACCCAACTACACGTTGCTTTTTTTTTTTTTTATTTAATAATAATAATAATAATCTCGTTTATTTTTTTAGATGAGATTAATTGAGATAAAAGTTGAAAGTTGAATAAAATATTATTAGAATATATTTTTTTAATATATATATATTTTTTGTGATTTGAAAATTTTAAATTATTTATTTTATTTTGTATGAAAATTTGAAAAAATTATAATGATTAAATAAAATAAAATGAGAATGATTATAAAAACAAACAAGACCTTAGAGCAACATTGATCTACCTATCAACATAAGCTGACCATGATACAACACTAGTGTGTGAATAGTTGAAGTTGCAATCCAAAGACACCCTTTTGTATGATATTTCCTTTGTAGCTAAGCTTTATACAATTCAATTCCTTGCCAACATCAATATAGAGTGAGAGGATTACAAGGTTTAAATAGTTGAAGATACCCTTGTCAATCAAAAAGTATTGGTGAATGGAATAGAGGCTGCTTTGTTAACAATTAGAGGATCCTTCAAACATGGACTAAAAATAGAGGAGTTAAGTTGGTATTACATGAGCCAATTAATTTTGATGGCTTAAGAACTAATATTTACTCAATCCCTAAGGGTTGACTCAAGTGGTAAAGGCCTTGGGCTTGGAGGTATGCTCTCTAGGTCCAAGGTTCAAATCTTCTTGAGTGCAAACAATCTCTAGGAGCCACACCCTTTGGTGAAAAATTAGTTATTTAATCAGTTTCGTGTAGGGAAACTTCTAAGGGTGCGGTGTACAGGACTAAAATTTACTTTGTAGAGGTGGGTCTAAAGGACTCCACCTTGGAGAGATTTCCTGACATAAAAAAAAGAACTAATATTTACTCATTATTTATTCAATAATTCAATAAATAATCAGTTGTTTAGATAGTGGTAGATTAAGTACGTTAGCAAGTTCGAATCCTCTCGAATTTAAATAATTTATAGAGGTCATGGGATTAGGAGAACTTTTCCTTAAATTATTTGAAATGGACTTGTAGAAAACTCATTGTCGAGAGGGTCTTTGCATCTCCAAGATCAGTCGGGATTTTATTTCGAACACTACATACCAATAAAATAAATAAATACATCAATAGATAGGTCCACATACACAGATAAAAACGTTTGAGCAGAAAATAGGTTGCATTTGATTGTCAAACACATTTTTGGTGATGAACCAAATGCTTAGTTCCCTAAAAAAAAAAATATAAACTTGATTCAAAAATCAACATTCAACGTGTTGGATTTTGGACCATCTGTAGTGACAGCACAACATGATGTCCCTGTGCTAAAACTGGCATTATCCGATGGTCCATGCACAAACCCTTCTGAGCAATATGTCCAGAATTTATTGCAGAAATTACCTTGGCATTGCTTTTCTTGTCGTTTTGGTTTGTTCTTTCTGAATGGAGAGGGCTCCTGTGCATTGCCCAAGAATATCATTCAGCCACTTGACTTTACGCGTTTTTTTGCCTTTTTTTGACACTTCGAAAGGTTCCATGAACTTGCTGCCAAAACAGATACAGTTTCCATAACTTTTTGTTTTTTTCTCTTTTAAATATTTTAAGTCTCTTTTGATTTAAAATACAGTAAAAGAATCACTTCTATATAGGTTTAAGTACCTTTTACCTTGGAGCAGAACAGAGAATTCAAAATATAGAGCTGCGTGTTAGTCCTCTGGTTGACCGATAAAGCTGGAATTTTGTCACCCTCTTGCTGCAAAATTTGGAGAAGAATGACTGTAAATTTTGCAGTCATGTCTTCTTTGGTAACTGAATCACCAATGTGCTTCTATTCCTGTTGTATAACAATTTGTTTATAATTATGTAATAAAAAATATATTATTTTAAATATTATTCTGATTTGATGGATTTAAATATAATAAAAAATTATTACTATATTTAAAATTATATATAAATTGTGAATACGGTGTAAGTCTATCACTGCTCGTGCTTCATTGTCTCTTTCTTTATTGCTAGATAAAATTTTAAGTTGTACAAGTTCTATGTATGATTAAAATTAATTTTTAAATGACGGATCTAACTTTAGAAAGAAGTGAATGAGACTTGCATAGTATATATCTAACATTACTAGTCTTCAATATCACCGATTAAAAACTTCACATGGGCTTGCTTCATGGGTCTTATTATTTATTAATATTTACCCAAATGGGCAATTTTCAGTGTAAAAAGGAGAAAAAAAGATTGTAAGTGCAAATTTCCAAAACAAGATTTGAGGGTTGTTGAGGAAAGATTTCCTTTTTCAGTGGAATAATTAGGGTGTCGTTTGAATAATAAGATGAGGTGAAATAATTTTAGATAAAAATTAAATAAAATATTATTTTTTAAATATTATTATTTTAAAATTTAAAAAAATTAAAAAATTAATTATATTTTATATAAAAATTTTAAAAAATTATAATTATAAAATAAGATGAAATAATTTCACTGTCAAGATTAATTCATTAGCAAACAAAAAAAAAAGTAATCTTTTTAGGTCATAGAACACAGGCCCAGCAAGAACCCACTACTGGGAACTTCACACTTAAGGCATCCTTTGGGTCAAAATTAGACCTTACAATGATTGAGACTATTCGGCTTAATATAGTGCCAAAAGAGCATATTACAGTTGTAATCCCAATACACATGGTTTTTGACCTTGTGTTTCTCTATCTTTTACAGCACCACACCAACCCAGAAATCTGACTTTTTGAAGACCCTATATCCTCCCTTGCTCCATAACACAATTAACGCTTCCTAATCCTCAAACGACCACACTGCACATGATGAAAGGGAGAGAGAGAGAGAAGATAATTAAAGCAAAAACCTTTTCTCTGATAAGTGATAAGCAAGCATCAGCCTTAGCTTAAAAAGCAAAACATGAGAGGAAAGCAAAAGTTAAATTATTGTTCACAGATTCCAGAGAGCCTGTCTCTCTCTCTCTCTCTCTCTCTCTCTCTGAGACTCTGCTGTTGGATTGATGATGGCTATACCCACGATCCCAACAAGAAGACAAAGCAGAGCCCACCTAACAGACCCCCATAAAACACCAAAAAGCAAAGAAGAGAGAAAATCTAACCCACAAAATCAGTTCTTTAATCGATTCTCTCCACTAACTCAAAGCTATTCCCTCTTTCCTATGTAATCTTAATGACTTCTCACACTACATTATGCATTGTCTTCCTCTCATAAACTCTCCCTCAAACTCTCCCCTCCATTGATACAAAAAAAGCTCCAAACTTTATCTGTAGCTCTCCCAGTGAGTGCATAGAAACCATGCCTGTTATTACAGAGGCATCGTCAGTGGGAGAACAAATGAAATGGAGGAGACCTAGAAGCCAATTTTACCAACAACTCTCAGAGATGGGTCCTCCTATTTCAGACCCGCAAATCCCTTCCATTATCCAATCCACTCGCAGCAAATCCACCATATCTTCCCTCCTCCTCTCCACCTTCTCCACCACCAGCTCCACCATGACGGGCGAAACCACACCTCCCACGAATAGTACCTGCAAGAAGAAGAACAACTTTGCGTCAGCCAAGTTTAGGGGCCTGGGGTGCACGGCCTCGGCGTCGCATCAGGTGTCGGTTCCGGCAGTGATTCGGGGCTCCGCTGATTGGGAGGGCAAGAAGAGCAGGAAGAAGAAGAAGAAGAACAAGAGCAACAGCACGGACAAGGAGAGTAATAAGAGCCATCAGGGAGGAATGGTTGATGTGTCTAATTCTATAAATTGTATGGATGCGCAAGATGTTTGGTGTGGCCCCGGAATTGGGTTTTCTGCGGAGGATTGCGTGGTGGCGAGGAGGAATGCATCCTCTGGGAGAGGAAAGATTGATGGGGAGAAGATGACTCATAGGGAGGTAGTAGTCTTTTTATTATCTTCATTGCCTCTCCGCTCCCCGTCTCACCTTTTCTACTATGACTTTTTTTTTTTGCTGAATTTTTTCTATTATGACTTGTGGGTGTGGATACTGAATTTATCTAATTTTATAGGATATGGATTTTTTTATTCTTATTAATTTCTTTTCACTTTGTAATTTTTTCTTTACTTAGAAATGTGGTTTTCATGATTGAGTGGATTTTGTCGGTAGAAATGGCTGCCTTGGGTACTTTGTCTGGGTTTGCTGGGTAAAAGATGGTGTTGATCATTTTGCAGTTAATACATTTTCCTGATATGTTAACATGGTTGTCTGTACGCAGTATGCACAAGTTTTGTTTTCTGTTTGGTTCACAATATATAGAAGAAAATAATCTGAAGAAAAGAAATAAAAATAGAAGAAGACAAAAGTTCCTCTTGAGTTTGCTCCCAACTCGCTTATCTAAAAGAAGAAAAGTCTCACATTTTTTGCTCATCTAATTTTCTCTTTGAATTAAATCCATGTTAGAAAACAAACTTTTGGTTGGTTTCCTTCAAAACTATGAAATGGACGAGTTTATTACTGGTGGGGCTCTTCGCCCTGTTTTTCTTTCAGATTTTCAAGCTTTTCATATTTTTCAACGGTATTACTTCTGTGTTAGGAAAATATCGTTTTTGTGCAGGAAAATTTCACGGCTTTGATTTATGGCACTTTTTGAATTATTTGGGAGTTTTTGAGTTTATATTACTTGGCTTGCCTTACATTTGACTGTCGTGCCTCATGGAACTAGTCCCTGGATTTTTTTATTTGTAGCTTTTCACCAATGCGTGCACGCAAGAAATTTCCATAGAGAGAGAATTTATTATTTCATGAATTTTTCATTTTCAACCCAGCATTAATTAGGAGACTTTTATATGCAACTTTCTGATAAGCATTTCACTGGTTGAGTTAGAGGAGGGCATTCTCTTCCCTTTTCCATATATTGATGCAATAATGGGTTGTAGTATTGGACTTTGTCTAGTTTGCTCCATATTTTTTTTTTCTGTTGTTCTTTTTTTATTTTGCTTGATTGTGCTTCATCTATCTTGGCAGCAGCCTTGTTTATCAAGGCGAACAGTGAACCCTGAGCCTATATCGTTTTTGGATTCCGACCCTGACTATGTATCTAGGCTCCCTGGACCAGAGGTATTTGGAAGTAGGTATTACCGCCATGCTCGCCATCCTTCTCCTGAGGGCCTTGCCGAGGTCTGTCCATGCTTTCTGTGTTCTGTTTGTATAGTTCTTGGGTATGCTGATTCTCTTTCTTTGTTTTTAACCTATCATACTCTTGCTCCCTTGTGCCTTGTTTGAGTTGGTAGGATTTGCACAGCATAATTGTAGATGCTTTGTAATCCATGCCCCCATGCACCTTGTATGGAAAGGCCTTTAGATGTCATCCCTTTTTACTAATTTTATTTGCTGGAAAAAGAAAATCCTGCAGATTATCGGCACTGTACTTAAACCCGTTTGGATACTTAGAATATCTCAGTGTATCTGTGCATAGTAGTGAAATGGTTTGATTTAATATGTTTTATTAGGTTTTGGAAAATAAGAGAAAAATTTGAATAAAAATATTATAATGTTAAAAAGTTAATTGAATATAATTTTTTTTTTTTTAAATTTGAAAAATTAGTATTGTTTTTGGTATTTTGTTTGGGAGTTTGGGAAAGTTGTAATTGTTAGATGAAAAAGTTGAAATTTCGAAATTGAAAGTGTTTTGTGTTTGAATGATGTTTGGAAATGAAATATCTGAGAATACTTGAAAACAATTGTGTTGCCAAATAGACCCCTAATGATGATGGGGTTTTCTATCAGCTTGCGTCAAATGAATGGGGTTTTCCTTTGCTCCATACTCAAGAAGAAAGCTAGTGAAATTTTGACTGCCATTTTTTTTTTAATTTCTTTAGGAAAATTAAAAAAGGTGTCATCCAACCACCCCCCCCCCCCCCCCCCCCAAAAAAAAAAAAAAGAAGCCAAAAGATGAGAAGCAATGGGGATAAAGTGGTGGAAGAACATGAATTTGTTTATGCAAAAAATACACTTGCTGAAAAATTAGTTTAAGAGTCTGACTTGCTGATTGGATACTATCTTCCTAGATTATTTACTTGGATTGGTCTGTGGACTTTTATGATCTCCTATATGATGGTGATGATGAATATAATTTGGAGAAGAGATAAGGCTTGAGGGGTTAGGTCACCTACTTATTCCCTTTTTCCAATTATTTTCCCAAGTCAATTTAATTTATAAAAAAATATACCACTCAACGCTAAAAAATTGTTAGTAAACCTGGTATGAATTCATTCTTAAAAAAACTATAGATTTAATACATGCACACATCTTTTCCATTGGCATGATCATGAACATAACTGGGGGTGCGTGTTTCTTGAGGGGATTCCCTTTCGAAATTCTTCATGTTTATTTGATTAATATAGTTTACTTACCAATCAAAAGAAAAAAACAAAAGATCATGCACATAGCTAGTCACTATTGCTAATTATAAGATAGCTAGCCTGACTAATTTATTCATGGACAATGGTCAATGAGACCTTGTATGTCCTTAGAATTAGAGGCGGATGAATTTTGCTTCATAAGTTGGTTTCGAGTCTAGGTTCCTTTAACTTCCATGAGAAATAATGGACTTGTCTTCAGTAAATATGACCATTCAATGAACTAATTTTCAGTACCAGAAGTCATTTAAAATAATTCAGACTAGTTGAGCTGTTGTTGACTCTACCTGCATGTGTATGCCCACTAGTTGAGTTATTGATTTTAATAAATAATTGTATCAGAATTTTTTGCAATAGAATGATCCTGGTTTGGGACAATGTATTTTAGTGAGCCATATATGCTTTTAAAGTAGACCATGTTTTTTGTCATTCCGGAGTCATTTAAAATGATCTGGGGAGAAAAGCGTAATTGTTTCTGTAATCATTGAATATTTGTTGGGTTTGCTAGAAATCATTAAAGAGCAACTTTACCCAATTGAAGCAGGTTAAGGATGTGCTTTAATGGAAGTGTGGTGTTGAGACTCAAAGTAAGAGGGATTTTGTAAATAATTGCATGTCGGTTTATGGTATTGCCATTGATAGGTCGGATGCTATAACTTGTCCTTCTTTTCCACTGTTGAATTTAATGATGGATGTTCGTTTACAGCTCAATATTATAGATGGATTAGTCTATCAACATCGGTAAACCCTTATGGCATCTATATATATATTGTATATCTTTGTATCTAACAGATAAGGACTGTCCACAATGGATTTACATAATTTGTTACTCGTTGTACTAGAGATGTAAATTTATGGCTTGTAATGAATGTCATGCATACATTTTGGTGAAGTAACAAATTTGTGAGGGGAAGCTCCTACATAGATGAATCATGCGGTATTTAGGAAGCATTTAAATCAGTGCTGGCTGGTGCAGATTATGATGCTCCAGAATAGCCTACTAATGGGAGGAAGATTTGACATGCATGATCGATATAGAGACTGGAGACTCGATGTAGATAATATGTCATATGAGGTTTGTTGATTTTACTCATAAACTGCATCTTCAATTAATTGTTGTCCCCTTATTCTTAGGTCTCCTAATGTTTGTTGTATCTGTATTACATATCATCTTGGGAGCATTCTGCAATAAATCCCCTGTTTTTGTGTGGCAAACAGGAATTGCTTGAGCTTGGTGAGAGAATTGGTTATGTGAGTACTGGATTGAAAGAAGAGGAAATAGGCCGCTGCCTCAGGAAAATTAAGCACTCACTTATGAATGATCTATCACCGCATGTGTCTAAGCAAGTAGATAGGAAGTGCAGCATTTGTCAGGTGAGCTTGTAACACAACTTGTTTGCCTGTTCACTGTCAATTATTGTTGATCTCTATAGAGTTGGCCTTAAATCTTATTTGTGCATACAGGAGGAATATGAAGCAGATGATGAGATGGGCAAACTGGATTGTGGACACAACTATCATATACCATGTATAAAACAGTGGCTTGCACAGAAAAAAGCCTGCCCTGTCTGTAAGGCTGAAGTGCTAGCTTGATGCTAAGAATGGTGGCAGGCTCTTGGTGACCTCACTGCTGATGGTTTTTGGACACTGCTTTCTTTTTGCTCCTTTTCATCATGTATAGATTTAATTTCCTGCAATATATGATCAAGAAATGATTCTTTGGTGTGAAGCTTCAACCCTTATTTGCTTGTTTTGATATGATTGGCCTTTCTGTGGCAATTTGGCGGATACATGTTAATGAAAATTATCTGAAATGAATAGGAATCAGTAACATCATATGCTATTGTTCTTTTCTTGGAACATATCTGATATATACTTGGGTTGCAAATGCCTTCTATGCTAAGTTCTGTTTCAGGTTGTTGAATCTAACCGGTAATTTTCTTGTGGCATAGCTCGATATATGATAAATTTCTTTGATGAAATTCTAATGTTAGTGAAGATAAATCGATTACAATACCCAAGGAACTTGAATCTTGTTTGAAAAATTCTCAGTGCTTGTAATTTCTGGGACGGGGCAAAGGTTGCTGTCAATGTGTTATGAGATGGTGGTGTGATGGCGGTTGTGGATGCCAGATCGAAGCCAAGAAGAGAAAAAAAACCATCTGGGTGCAGGAGATCCAAGTGATATAGGAATTTGAATGGCATAGTTCTTGTTCTACTTTTAAGGTACAGTTTTATTTCCCTTGGGTGAGTTAGAGGTTGCGATTGGGGTCTAAAGGCTCTTTCTAGATGGTACTGCTCCCAATTGAAAGTTGGCAGCCATTGTAGTAATGTACTAGAGGATTCCTATCATCCTATGTAAAATCATTCTAAAGAATTAAAAGTACTCAAGTATCTCTATATAGTAATGCAGCAGAAATATCTATCAATTCACTTAACAAATTGGTTAATCTTCGAGTATGCAATTAATAATATAAAATAAATAACCTTGCATGACAGAACGATTGGTTACGAATGGAAACTCTTTAAAGAACTCTTTAAAGGTAAAATCCTACGGAACAGTCAAACCCAGGAAAATCAATTTTATTATTTGAAAATCAATTACAAGTACTCATCAATTACAAAACCTTTATAACTTGACTCTTTTACTTGCTCAAACAAACGATTCGTTTGTCTTCTACTGCGGTAGCAGCCAGAACCACTGACGATATTCAAATATTGCCTTTCCTCCTAGAACTCTAGGGGTTGAAATCCAATTGTTGATCCTTCACTATGAAGCACAATCATACTCAAAGAGATATTACAAATATGAAAACTTACTAAGGAATTTTCTCACCAAAATATGCACTAGGTAGAGACAGTCGCGAGAACGTTTCCTGATGGATTGCTGACATGTCGCGATAACTCTTTTATGCAGTAATTGATTTTTGTTCAGCTTCTGTTCTGGATAAGTGCAAATCCTTATGGACTACGAATTTTGTATAGATGACTAATCTAAACAACCTCTAAGACTTCTATATAAACTCAATATTGTTATAGATAAAGTCAACATTTATTTTGCATTCATCCATAATTACAAACACAATGATAGGATAAACCTTATCATTTCAGTCACCTAGTCCTATCTAAACTCATTAACTAAATCATCTAGTCTTAGCCAAACTTTTGCATCTATAAGAATGTTGTCTATACAATAATCTTCTGTGGGATTATTGCTAATCACAGGACTCTGGAACATACTATTTTTCATAAGTAATAGATTACTATACAATGTTTATTAGATTTCAAAATTAGTAGTGTGGACAATGAGCGAGCCTTCTAGTCCTGATCATGGCCAATTTTGTACAGGTCCTTTGTATTCCCTTTTCTCTCTATTTATACCCAAGCACATTCCTCACATTTTTCACTGGAGAAATTCTTAAGTCATAAAGAGATTCTATAAAGGTAAACACATAAATTGATGTAGTTTGATGTGGTGCGTTAGACTGTAAAGCTAATTTTATTATAAAATAGATCAAATGTATTATATGAAGTTATGTCAGTTTATGTATTTACTTTCATAAAATATTTTTTGTGGTCGCAACGCTTCTCTTCCAACTATTGAGTTCCTAGGTTTCAGATCTTCAAGATCAAACCACCCATACCTCTCCTCGGCTAACACATTCACATGTTGGTTTAGTTTTTCATACTTGTCAAATGTCCACAAAACTATGATTAGTCTAATTACTTTTACTTGTCTAGCTTATTAGCTTTCCAAAAGCTAGGTTTATATACAATTGACGCACTCTCTTATTTGTGGAAACAAGTTGTAAGTCTATCAATCCTCACCTTTAAACCACAACCACCCTTGTTGATGGGGATGGATCTGAGATGGACTTGAAATTGTACAGATAATTGTTTGTGATCGATTTTGGGCGAGTTTTTGTGATTTTCTGTTGTTGGATGGTTTGACTACATGGTGGTACATTGGTAGTATCACTACAACATTACTAAGTGGTGGTGCATTGTGATTTTCTTTTTCTTTTTTTTTTTTTTTTTTTTTTTNGAGAAGATAATGTCAATACTTTTATCTTCAATTATTTACCATGATTTAGACTTTCAATGTAAATACAGAGTAATGGCCAAGTGTGCATATTTCAACGTAAATGTTTAAAATTTAAATAGAAATGTTTCCTTATTTGAAATTGTTAATTGTCTAACTCTGTTTATATTTAACTTTGCCCATTAAAAGACATTGTGTTAAGCATTATTTATTTAGTTTTACTTTTAGGTGTATTTTACCATTTTCTTATTTCAACATTTCATGATTTATATCAAACATTTGTCTTATTTATTCTTTGTTGTTTTTATTCAAGTGGTCTTATCTAACATTAGTTTCCTAGTTGGTTTGATTCGCATTCAAATGGGCAAGAGTTGGATGCGTGTGCCAAACAGATTTACGTCACGTTAATATGGTGAAGGGATTAATCAACTCCATAATATGTCCCGAGCCCATGCACCTAGAAGCATTATGTTCAGGTGTTCATATCGGAGATGCTGTAATAGCATCTTTTTACTAATAAATGAAGTCGAAGATCATCTATTCATGATAGGTATTGATCCAAATTATACACGATGGATATTTCACGGGGAGGATGAATGTTGGAGTGGTAATTCGTCAGATGATGATGACAAAAGTAATGAAAGAGAGAATTATATTGATGATATGGATGAAATGATAGATGACATTCTGACCGAATCATTTATAGAGGATACAGGTGGGGAACAAGGTACTAATTTAGAACCTATTATTAATGAAGGCCCATCCACAAATATTGACCAATTATTAGAGAATGCTCGACGCTCACTTTATCCAAATTGTGCAAAGTTTTTTAAGTTGACATTTATTATTAAGTAGCTTCATAATCATCCGGTTGCCTTTATTTTAGATCTAAATCCTTTGTCTAATATGGTTAGGTTGTTGATGGTTTTGTTATTGTTTTATTTTTCTAGATTTGTTTTGTTTTGATTTGGATTTGGGAGAGTGTTGAGGTGCTGATTTGTAATCTCCCAAATTCTTGATTTGTTATCACAGTTTTTCCTCTGCTATATGTGAGGATTTATTAATAAATCTGATATGGGATCACTATGTGTGGGGCTACTAGCTCTTTAAAAAAAAAAAGCTATTTCATATCAAAACAATTGGTGGGTAGACTATTAAATAATTTAATATGGTTGTACAATTGTTACAAGTTGCATTTTCAGATATTCAGTTGCCTAACTCATATCACAAGGCCCGACACTTCAAGCATGGCCTGAGTTTTAGTTATGTTAAGATACATGCATGTCTAAATGACTGCATGCTATTTTGGAAAGAGTATGCAAAAAAAAAAAAAAAAAAGAGTGTTCTAAATGCAACGAGTCGAGGTGGATGTCGACTGTAGGGAAAAAAGGGAAGATTTCTTAAAAAATATAGTATTGCAATACTTTCATTTGACACCGAGTTTATAAAGGTTATTTATGTTAAAGAACACTACAAAATCCATAAAATGACATAGAGAACAACATGTTGATGATTATAACACTTTATGACATCTTGTTGATTCTAAGATGTGTAGAGAATTTCATAAAGACCAAAGTTGGTTTGCAGAAGATGCTTGCATTGTTAAACTAGGCCTAACCAATGCTAGTTTCAACCATTTCAATAATATGAGTAAATCTTGTACCATATGATCAATAATACTCGTGTCATACGACTTTCCCCTTGGTTGTGCATTAAAGATCCATACTTAACGCTATCTCTGCTCATTCCTAATCCCAAAGTACCATAAAATGGCATTGATGTTTATTTGCAACCTTTGGTTCACGAATTAAAACAGTTATGGGAGGACGACGTAGAGACATATGACGCATCAAAGTCAGAAAGATTTAGCTTACATGTTGCATTATTATAGACTATTAATGATTTTTCTGCATATGCCAATCTTTCAGAGTGGGGCACAAGGAAAAAATGACTTATCTGTTATGCAATGTCAATATAGATTCTATATAGTTGCATTATGGGAGAAAATATTGTTATATGGGTCATTGTCAATTCTTGCCTTTTGTACACATTTACAAAAAGAAAAATACTATCTTTAATGAAAATGAGGATTATCGATTGCTACCGACATAACTTATTTGACTTGATGTACTCCAGCAACTAAAGAAGGATGCTCCAGTTTGGCAAAGGATCTTGAAAGAGAAAACGTAGATCAAATGAATTGAATTGGACAAAACAAAATATATTCTTCCAGTTACCTTACTGGTCAACGTTGCCTTTATAACATAATCTCGATGTCATGCATATTGAACAAAACATATCTGACAATGTCTTAAATATGTTGATTAATATTGAAGGAAAATACAAAGACATTGCAACTGCACGTAGGAACTTGATGGATCTTGGATTCAGAAATGAATTAAATTTAGAAGCTATTGGCAGTGGATATTCTATGATTGGTTCTTATATGTTGGCTTTAGATCAAAGAAAATATTTTTATAAGTGGCTTGCAAATGTGAAATTTTCTAATGGTTTTACCTCAAATATTTTTAGATGCATTTTAGTGAGTGATGGAAAGATAGCAGAAATGAAAAGTCATAACTGTCATGTTTTTATGCAAATATTACTTCCAGTTGCAATTGGTAGATTTTTACAATTAGATATACGCCTTGTATTGACAGAGTTGAGTTCCTTTTTCAAGACTTTGTGCACATGAACATTGACATTAGATGTACTGAAAAGACTACAATTCGACATTGCAATCATCCTATACAAGCTTGAAATGATTTTTCATCTGTATTTTTTGATATAATGGTACACCTCGCCATTCATCTATCCCATGGAGCATTCCTTGCAAGTCCAGTACAATATAAATGGATGTATTATTTTGAAAGGTATTTGTGAAGATTCAAGCATTACGTCAGAAATAAGGTTTGTTTGGAATGGTCAATTGATGAAGCTTGTGTTCATGTTGAATGCTTGACATTTTGCTCTTTGTACATCCATGATGTTGAAATCAGATATAATCAAGTGGAATGAAACAAGGATATTGATAACAATTATCAGTATGAAGGGTTGTTTGTGTTATCACATTCTCTGGGCTCGCCAACTTTGCATTGATTGGATAAGACTCTACTTGGAAAGGTAAAATAGTATGTGCTTAATAATTGTATAGAAACTGGACAATAACTACAGGAAGTATGTTAAGTTTTCTATTATTTGTATCTTTAATATAACATTAATAACACTTTATACTAACTCGAGTTACCGTGCATAAGGATCTTTAGTGAGCACTATTCCAAGATTCATGAACATTGCACTGATAATATAGACCGTAGACATCAAATTGAATTTTCAAGTTGGTTTCACACATGTGTAAGTTATTCCAAAAAGTTTAAAAAACTCATATTGTCAAATTAAACTAAAATATCTTTTGTAATGGGTTTCCTACCCACCCCACAAGTTCAACAATTGTATGCACTTGCTTATGGAGTGAACTCATGTGTTACTTCATATGATGTTTGCATCATGAATGCCATTAGGTTCCACACAAAGAATCTAAGACAATATTGCCGAATCCAGAATAGTGGGGTGGTTCTTAATGGTGAACATCGTACAAAATATGTTAATTTATATGTTGTTTTAACTGACATATTTCAATTACGCTATAGATGATGTCATGTATATTTGTTCAAATGTGAGTGATTTGATATTAGTGTTGGGAAAAGAGGAATACAAGTTGGTGACCATCTAACTAATGTCAATACTTCTCATAAATGGTATAAAGATGAGCCATTCGCCCTTGCCTATCAAGTCTCTCAAGTGTTTTACGTTAAAGACACTAGTTTGATTGGTAATTGGTTCATGGTGCAAAAGGTGAACAATAAGAATCTATAGGATGTTCCAAGCGGATCAGTAGTAAATAATAAGGATAATAACGAGGGTTTATTCGAAAATGATGCCTTCCAAGAGAACGAACCATCATACGTAGAGGTAGACCCCTAATATGATGATGCCGACATGAAGAATCCCTTGCATAGGTCTGATGTAGAACTAGTTCATGTTGCTGATATCATAATATTCTCGAACCCAATATCTGATTACGAATTTTCGACCCTTGGCAATGAGGAAGACTTCATCGATGAGGAAGAGAATAAATATAATGAAAAAGATAGTTGTAGTAGTGAAAAAGACCTTTAAATTGACTTTGGGACCTTGTCCGATGATGGTATGCATCAATGCCAATTCTCTACTTATTCTTTTACTAATTTCACAGCCACTTAACACAACCTGTTGTATCATAGTCTTTGATGTCTATGCTTATTATGTCATATGCAGGATCTGAAAATCACGAGAGATTTCAAGGGTGATATTTAGAATAAAACCTAATAAACCTTAAGATGAACATAAATACTATGGTAATAGACCACCCACAACTTGTTAGAGTCCAAAGAGCTGCTACATGCCTATGGTATGATTCTTGTACTCAAATTTCGTATTATATTAATGTCTTGTGATCTTTCCATTTATTTTTCCTATAGTTTCAACCGAATTTGTGATAAATAATCTAATTTTATGAAGCATTTCAAGAAGTATCAGTTTCAATATTAATCAGTCTTGTGATAAATAACTAGATTGGATAGGTAAGAAACTAGTTCAAGAAGCATTTCAATATGCTTAAGTTCCTCAAATCTGTAGATCAGCATTATTTCTGAAATTTCTTCCTAAGTTTACTTTCCTATCATGTTTATATTTGGCAATGAGATTACTAGTTTAGCCTATTTACATTATTGATATTGATTTTTTCAGGACTGTACCATTACTAATATGTCAACTAGGGTCTAGCTATTGGATTTTGTTTGTTTATTATGGACTAATGTCTAACTAGTGGACTTTCTGGATTGATTACAACCAAACTGGGTAATATACTTCCTGGGAGCAGAATGCCAACAATTTCTATTTTAAGGGTGGGTAAACTAGCAAAGGCTGAAGGTTGTTTTACTTTATGCTAGTGATTGTTCTAATTTGCAATGATGATAGCTTGTTTCAGGTGGATTTGGAATCATGCAAATAAATGTTATATATTGTTTTATGTATGTGTAAAGTTTTATATAAATTAGTAACCTATTGAATAAATGAAGGATGATAAATACTTTTATTACTAATGTCATTGTTTGATTTCAATTTTAGAATAATTAGGGTAAAACAAATTGTTCATCCAAAGACTAGCTTTTTCTAAAAAGGGTTTATTGTGATTTGGACTTATTAATTGTTTATACACACTCCCCTATTACATGAGTTTGATGTCGAGATTTAGTTTTTATTTATTTATTTATACATCATTATATAGAACCCAACAGATTGTATGTTGAGCAAAGTTGGTATAAGGATTTAATTATACCAATTCAACCGTGTATGATGAAAATGTGTATTTGTCGTATCAAAATTACTTGGTTTAGCCACTGAAGTTTTGTCTATGAGCGCCACTTATGATGAGCTGTTATTTTTTTATAATTACTCTAACCATATTTAACTTAATTAGAATAAGTCAATTTTCTGAATTTAAATATAAAATTGTATTGCATACTATATGTGAACAAAAATTAAAAAATTATGATCGCAGTAGTTAAATTAAAAAAACTTACTTACATAGTGAAAATCAAAATAAAAGGAAATGAGAAAGGAAATGAAATATAATTTTAAAAAAATGTTTAAAAGATGAACAAATCCATTACACGTATTGGTTTACTGTAGCGAATTGTATTTTAGATTTCTTCATACATAATCAGATGAAACTTCTATTTTGAGCAATTCTTCAAATAATTTACATGTATGGATAATACATAAGCCATTGTGAATGCTCTAAGATCTTAATTTCTTTAAAGTGTCAAATACTGAAGTTTCTTGTGCCTCTGGTTCTTATTGGGTCTGTATACAAAATCTTACAGGAAATAGGACGCGAAAGTTGATAGGCTTCCCTATTTTACAACTGCACATGCGCAGGAGATAACAAACACATAAGCACCAACATGAAATGTCTGAGAGCTATCATTGCCATAAGATCTAACTAGTTATTTAAAAATGGTCAGTAGAAGTAAACACAAGTGCCACACGTATGACTTGGAGATTTGTGCCTCAGCTATCCTTGCCATTACATTAAAAAAGCACCACATACAACACTTCACTAAATTCAAAATAGTCAAGAAGCCAACTTCACTTCTATAGAGAGGAAGGTATTCTTGTAGTTGAAGCTGGACTACCTTCGTTAGCTTCAGCCTCCATCTGTAATATTTCATTTTGAGTTCAACTACCTTTTTAAACAATTAGCAAGATATTCTTCTATTTGGCAATATGGTTCTATCAAAAAGAGGAAGAAGCAGAGAAAGAACTCGACAACATCACAATAGCTTAATATTAGACGAACCCTATCATCAAAACCAGCAACATGGACTTTGAGAGATGAATTCCAGTTATCATCTGATGACTTCATTCAATCTCCAAATGTTGAATGCAAGGCATTGTTGGGTCCCTATAATGAGGTAGAGACAAATATAAGTGAATAAGGGGAGGGTAAGTAAACTCATAAGCAAGCTCATGAATTCTTTCATAAATGTCCATGGTATAAGAAGATAAATAATCAAAATAAAATTGCATTAACATGAACAATATGGCTTGTGTTTGTGGTATAGTACTAAACACTTCTAAACGTTATATGGGTGTAGCCAAAGGGACTAAGTTTGAAAGGCTGAGAAAGTTAGGAAAGATATAACTGGATATCAAAGATGGAAAGATAGGTCCACCATTCAACAATGGAACAGTGTACACCACGAGAATCACATGGATCATCAAGCATTATGCATAAATGAGGCATGCTAGTTGGAAGGTGGTTTACGTGAAGGAGAAAGATGAGCTGATTGAGCGTGTTTGAGTACCACTTTAGATTTTGAATGCTTCAAATATTTCCTCATGGCTTGTGATTTCAATGCTTATATTCTTTCACAGAGTTATTATATTAATTAAAAAGTATGTTGTGCATAGGCTTTTTAAACTAGTACATTCATAGGCTGATTTTGAATGTGAGTGATCTTGTATGGATGAGCTGTTACAATAACATGTAACTCTGGTGCAAGAGCTTTTTAAACTGGTTCATTCATAGGAAAAAATTTCGATTCAAGAGTGGCTAATGTATGTTGTATTGCAGAAAATGTGTAGCCAAAATAGAGATAATAGGCATAAACAGAAGGTCAATCACACAAGTAGAAGAACATCGTTTGTTGTATTAATGGAACAAAATGTGAAGTTAAGAACAATGGCTAACTTTTGTTATAATCTTCCAAAGTTATTTTCAAGGATGTGTCAAGACTAATATTTGCCTATCTCACAATGTGTAGGAAAAGAATCTAATTTCTTTTTATAAAGATGTGCATTGGTCAAAGAAGAATGGAAGATTCATCACACCTACTACGGAAGAGAAATATGTGAGCCCAACCTTTAGTAGAGTTAAACATAAATATTAACAAAGTACATGCAGTTGGATACTCATGGACATGTGATATTCTTAGTGCAAATACTTAATGCTAGTTAATAGTAAAAGAAGCTCCACACTTCAGCCACATGCTATATATGCCTATACAATGGGTACTAGACGTAGTCACCTCCTCATACGTCTATTTCTTTTGATCTTTTAGTTTGAATAAGAATTTGGTATAAGTCTTATTTCCCATTCAGAATATCTAATGGTACATCAGTAGTAAATTAATCATACCTGACTTATATTTCCTATGTTTCATGCAATAACCGAATTAACATAATAAATCAAACCCAAAAAGATGCCATAAATATTGAGTCAATAGACAATGGTGGTCTTAACTAGTAACAAGTCTATTTTTTCCTTCAAAGTGTGTGTTTATATATATGTATGTATTTATATATATAGTGAAACTTACACTAGAGAGCTAAAAATCAATCGCATAAAGTCATCACAAATGGTCAATAATTTACCATGATTTGGGATATTTACAAAATAAATTATGGAAGTATTACAAGATATATATTTAGTAGAAATCCATAAACTAAATATGATTAGAAAGATCCATATCTCTCTTTTCCATAACAATAAATTTAAAAAATTATCTTGCCTTGGTTTTTTCCCATGGCATACATGTCTTTTCAAATTTTTATTGTTTTTGTAAGTATTTTTTGGAATTGTAAATTAATATCCTATACTTGGAGTTAATAGCACCTCAAAATCATGAATAGAAAAATGCATTGAGAACTATAATTTTGAAGAGAAGTGTTATAGCCACAAAAAATCTAACGAAAGCAAACTCACAAATTTACATGTTTTCATATGAATACGTCATTAGATCTATTTTATTAAAAAATAACTTTACAATCTGACGTAATACATCAAGTGATCATATTCGTTTGTGAATATATTTTTATGGGATTTCTTTAAGAGTACATTAATTCTCTATTTTGAAATAAAAATCAACCTTTAACCTTTTGGAAAGAGTTAATTTTTATTTGATGGTACTGATGTTTCATGCTTTCTGTTTATTTGTTTAATAATTTGAATGATGTTCCTTGCCTACATTTCATGTTACGCCTCTCAAGGTTCTTTATCATACCATCAAAGAGTTGTCTTTTTCTCCCACCACTTGGTTGTTCACCATTATTATTTGACAGATGTATTTTTTGGATGACATCTCTTTACTATGATCCTCAATTCCCATCGTCACCACCTTGCTCGAGTTTTGGTCTACAACACTAGTTTTGCCAAACCTTGCCCCGCCAACAACATTTACGACCGATTTGAGGTTGTATTATGAGTCGTAAAAAGTGCTTAAATAGTCTAAAAACTCTTTAATGATAAAATTAGGTTGTTCCATATTATAGCACTTTTAATCTGAAAAAGTTAAAAAGTACATTTCAAGAAAATCATCATTTAGATGATTTTACTCAAACGTGCTTTTATGGATAATATGGAACACATTCGACTTTTAAATAAGGTTGGTTGTCAATGGGCAAAAATACTCTTATAACTTTTACATAATTATAATTTTGCCCTTTACCCTATGAATATTGACCGTAATATATTACTATTTCACTTATGCATTGTTAAAAGAAATTTTTTTCATTATACTTACTGAAAATCCTATTAGATTATTTTTGCTATTTGATTGTAAGATTTGATTTCTACTAAGGATATGGTCATAATCTTTAAAAAAATTAAATAACCTTTTATATCATTTCTAATTCAAAAAGTACTTTTTTGTATGAGGTTGCATTAGCCATTAGGTGTCGGGAAAAGTGCTTAAACCTTAAATAGTCTAAAAAATTATTTAATGATAAAATTAGGTTGTTCCATATTATAACAGTTTTAATCTAAAAAAGTTAAAAAGTACATTTTAGGAAATTATCATTTTGATGTTTTTACTCAAACGTGTTTTTTTGGATAATGCAAAACATAGTTCGAATTTTAAAGGAGGCTATTAATAGGCGAAAATACTTATACAACTTTTCCCTTTACACTATGAATATTGAGCATAATTGTATTGCTATTTCACTTATGCATCATTAAAGGGATTTTTTTTCGTTATACTTACTGAAAGTCCTATTAGATTATTTTTGTTGTTATTTGATTATGAGATTTGATTTCTATTATGGATATAGTCATAATCTTTAAAAAATCAAATGACCTTTTATTTCATTTCTACTTCAAAAAGTATTTTTTTTATATTGTTTTCAAACAAATGTAACATGTTTGAAAGTGTTATAAATAAATGATTACCAAATAATAAATAACTTTTTAATAGTCACTTAGGGCTTGTTTGGGGTTGCGGTAGGCGTATTAAAAAGTGTTTTAAAAGCTTATTAATAAAAAAAAATTATGTTGTTTGGGTGTTTTATATTAAAACACTTTTAATCTCAAATAAACTAAAAACTACGTTTGAGGAAAAGTATCCATAAACGTGTTTTTTTGGATAATGAGAAATGTAATTCAAATTTTAAAAAGATTATTAAGGGACCAAAATATCCATACAACTTTTAGATAATATCATAATTACAACTTTCATACTTTCAAAAATATGGTCATAATCTTTAAAAATTTAAATAACCGTCATTTCTATCTCAGAAAGCACCTTTTTAATTTGTTTTCAAACAAACATAGTGTGTTTGAAAGTACTTTAAACATATGGTTATCAAACAGTAAATAACTTTTTAATAGTATAATTTATTACTTAAGTTATAAGTTATAAGTCCTAAAGTTATAAACTATATTTCCCACTATAACCCCAAACATGCATTTACTGTTAGGTAATCATATGTTTAAGGCACTTTCAAACATATTACATTCATTTGGAAACAACATAAAAAAGTATTTTTTGAGGTAGAAATGACATAAAAGGCCATTCGAAAGTTGGAGTGCCGTGCTTGTGATAAGACCAAAGGGTAAAATTGTAATTATGTTTAAGTTGTATGGGTATTTTTCATTGATTGTTTTTTTTTTAAAATTAATTATGTTCCACATTATCTAGAAAAGTATGTTTGAGGAAAAACATCACACGTACATTTTAACTTATTTGATTAAAAGTATTTTAATATGTAATACCCAAATAACTTAATTTTATCGTTAAAGAGCTTTTAAAGCTATTTAAATACTTTTTAAGACCCTAACGCAGCCCCAAATGGGCTCTTAGTCTCATGTCCACCATATGACCTTCATGCATGGGGTCAGGCTTGATAGCGAATATGGGTCTTGGCAATCTTTATCTCAACAGGTCATGTTTGGGAAGTGAGATGACTTGAGAACATCTCACCTCATCTCAAAAATTCTCATAATTTCATTCTCAAATATCACTCAAATATAAAATAATTTTTA
Organism: Pterocarya stenoptera; assembly: GCA_003123785.1. Taxonomy (NCBI): domain Eukaryota; kingdom Viridiplantae; phylum Streptophyta; class Magnoliopsida; order Fagales; family Juglandaceae; genus Pterocarya; species Pterocarya stenoptera. The sequence continues at coordinate 24,688 of QEOT01123483.1, forward strand.
ATTTTTAACTTTTTAATCTAATTACCTAATCATTACAACTTTTCTAAACTTTTAAACAAAACACAAAAACAATACAACTTTTTCAAATTTTAAAACAATATTAAAATATTAAAATATTATATTCAAATAATTTTAACTTTATAATATTTTTATTCAACTTTTCTTGATCTATCATTTCCCAAAACCCAATATAACTTAAAGTATTTCACTACCATTTATAATCCATTTCATTACTATTTATGGATCACTATTTATGGATCCATAAATAGTAATGAAATGGATTATGAATTGTATCAAATTATCCAAGCATGCTATATATATAATTATTTCATTATTAATTATTAATGTAGACCATGCATATAATTATTTTGTTAGAAAAAGAAAACCGGCCTTATCTATCATTGGCCATTGCGATCATATAATATCCCCATATCGATAACTATGTTAATATTGTTTAAGTAATTGTATGATATTTCCTTATATTATATATATAGTAGAATAAATATTATGAAAAATAAAGAATAATCTTAATTACGCCATGTACTAATATGCCCCTCAAAAGTGAATTCCTGGATCCGCCACTATATACTAGCTAGTTGGGTGATCTTTTAGATTATGATATTTCCTGCATATCTTATCTTATAGTAGCCATCATGTTATTCCTTTAGGTGGGGAACTTATCTTATATCAATCCCTTATTGAGTATATACCTCTGTTACTTCCTTGTTCACTAAAAAAAGCCGGTACTATTGGAACCTTTGTTGCCATTCTACATGTGAAGAAACTAGAAAGTCTGTTTGACTGAGAGAGAGAGAGAGAGAGAGAGACCATGTAGATATATAACCCAATCTTTCGTGACATGTTAGATATGTATAATGTCTCTTGTTAGAGGATGATTACAGAAAAAGCATATAAATATATAAAAAAATTGTATATAAAGTCCCAATCTTGGGGTATCACTTGTCACTTCGTACTCATGGATCACTAGTTGTCTTGTTGATGGCGACAGGGCAAACATGCCTAGCTAGCTTGCATCTGCACCTTATTCAAGCATATATCATGCGGTCGGGTTTTAGTTGCATGCAGTGGATGACTATATTATATACTGCAGTAAAGGGCTAATTTAAGCATGTCTGATCCCCCCACATAATTACAGCCATGCGGTAGTCGAGAGTATTATAATTCAGGCATGTCCACTTCTACTTCCTTCTTTAATTGGTTCTTTGGCAGGATGCAGTGCATTCAGTATTGTGGGTCTCATGAATTCACCATAAAATGAAAAGGTCAACCAGATGCATGTGATCAATTGTGTGTGTGTGTGTGTGTGTGTGTGTGTGGATATATATCAGCTTTATTGTATGATCATGGTAATAATATTGCTATCACTTATGCCAAATGATTTAAAAAATATTACTGAAATCCTTGCGCACATGGGGTAAATCAAATAAAGCTGCTACAAACATCATCAGTGATGATCATAATATAATATATATATATGTATATGTACAGATCTTACAGTACAGTACTGGTATACATTGCTGAATCGTTCAACCCAGCTAGCTGCCTGCCCAGTACTACAAAAGATCCGAAACCATATATATTTACTCTTTGATCTGCCAAAGAGCGCGCTTTGAATTAGGCTCAAGCCTCATGAAGAACTATATAGCTTTAATTCAAGCTGAAAGGAACATGCAGCTCGGAAAATTTTTCGCATATAATTATGATCCACAAGCAGATCAGCGTACTTGTAGGGTTGATAGGCAGTTAAAAAAGGCCGGATGCATGTCCTTTGGAGATTTTTATCTCGTGAAGAACTGTTACAAGTAGATATATAGGACATGTACCGCGGGTCATTATATTATTGTTAAATCCCACTTGGGAAGACCAGTTTCCATGCACCTTTTACCATTCTCTAGAAATGGCCGGTTTCCTTTTTTTCCTCTTATAAATAGAGGCCTTTGGCACTCTACTTGGCCATCCTCCACTCTCTCTCTCTCTCTCTCTCTCTCTCTCTCTCTCTCTCTCTCTCCCACTATCTCTCTCTCTCAGACTAATAAGAGGGGAGGATTAAGAGGAGGCAAGTGGTGATGTTGTTGACAGAAGATAGAGAGCACAGATGATGATATGCAATATGCATGGTTTTTGCATCTCACTCCTTTGTGCTCTCTATGCTTCTGTCATCACCTTAATTCAGCCCCTCATCCCACTGATCCCATCTTTGATCACTCCTTTAATCAACTGCAGCATTACTTTGATTATATATCTTATTTTCTTCCTCTTGAACATTCTTTTTGTCAATTATATATGACAGTTTTCGAAGCTGTACTAATAGATGTTAGTGTTATGTATTTTTCCAGTTCGAATCAAGGAAGAGGCCAGAGAATTAGGCACTATTATTGAAGTGATCAGTAAGGTAATTGCCAATGATGATAGGTATACAGATTTGGGATCATGTCTATTCCTAATTTGGCCAACATTTCTTAATAATAATCCCCCTCACCCCAAGGAAAAAAAAAACGAAGAAGATGAGTATGCATGACAGCATTCTGATTCTGTGCTCAGATATTAAGATGTGATTCCTAAAGGGGAGGCACAACTTGCTTTGTGGGAGATAAGGAAAATGCACAAGGAAAGGAAGCTCCAAAAAAAAAAAGAAGACATTTGGATCTAGCTGACACAGCCAAGTTAAGTAGGCCTCACATTCAGGTTCCACCTGGAATTACAATTCTGCAGGTTGCAAATTTGCTGGAAAGTGTCATGTGCCTAATATGTATGAATAAGTTGCATAACTTTATTCAAAACATGGCAATCTCTTGAATCGCCAAAGAGCCCAAAATTGTTGAGTCAGAATCCGATCATATAGACCCTAGATGCATGATCATTATGTGATCTTCTAACTTTTATAGAATTTTTTTCTGAGTTCCTAGAAATTATTGATGATTCCTTCTGACCCATGCATGATCTGTTGTAGATAAAAAGCTAAAAGAGCATATGCTGGACCACCTGATCATAAAAATGGAATATTTATGCATGTTTCTTATGACAGATCAGAAAAATATATATACTGGATATTTTATAATCTGTTGGAAAAGCTTTCCCTTCTGTTATATGTCATGTTTGGAAGGCATGTATTTTCATTTTTCCTTACTGTTGACTGGTCAAATTCCAACTGCAATTATCTTGCTAGGGATGATCTTCAATTAGCATCCTTTGCCGTTTGGAATTTGAGAGAGATTATGACGGCCCTTCACACACACACACACACACAGGACACATTTATGTTGAGTCACAGACAGTACTCAAGCATTAGGAACTGCAGCTAGCATAATGCATCTAGGACATAAGCTGACTACCTAGCTAGGCTAAGGTCGTGATCTAGGTCATGCATAAATGGAATGTGCTTGGATATAGAGTAATTCTACATACAATCGTAAAGTGCGCAAACCCCACATAATCACTTTGAAAAAGAGTAGGGTCTACTATTAAAAAATTAACTTTTTTCATGTGGGTCCCATGTTTTATTTACTTTTTTCAAAGCGATTAAGTGGTGGTTGCACAATTCATAATTGTAAATATATTTTCTCTTGGATATATTATACCTAATCCACACGCAAGGGCGGCTCAATACTAATTGAGGCCTAAGAGGAAATTTAAGCGAGTCATTCGTAATTATAATACAATAAAATATAAATTATTATATGAAATAATTTTCAAAATTTTCAATAAAATAAGATTTTATTTAAAATCTTTAAAAAAATGTTTTTGAATTTATTAATACAACAGCATAAAATGAGGCTTCAATACAAATTTTGTACCTCAATTTAGCAAGATCTTAAAAAAAGTATTTAAAATATAAATAATTCATTGTGTTAAAATTAGATTTAGTATTATGGAGCCTTGCACACATTAAAAAATATAAATTATTTAAAATTTTATTTAATGAAATAGTTTTTATTTTTTTTAATTAAAAAAAATACCTCGTTTTTATTTTTTTTAGCCTTACATAGGCCTTGGCAATGGCCTAAATGATCTTACCATTGAGTCACCCCGTCCACACACCACTTTGATAACTAACCAAAAAACAAAAACTACCTAAAATTTTCTAGAATTGGTGACTAAAATGTTTGATTGTCTTTTGCTAGGGGTATGTGGCACCCAATCCTTGAATGGTGACCAAAATGTTTAGCAAAGAAAAGAATATTGTTTGGGTTCGAAAACTTAGTCATAACTTAATTGGCTATATATCCACCACTTTACGTTCGTCTCTAGATGGAATTACCATTAATTTGATATATGGGTATCACTACAAGAATTGTTGTGGAACTTTTTTTTATTTTTTTTACTTGGATCAGATCAAACTCCAAGAATCACAACAGTAATTTAACCTAATCAAAGTGATGGGAGGAATAGTATAATAAAAAAGAGCCTTGCTGGGTACAAGCGGTTTGGGGCACCAAACCTCGTACCGATGCTGACATAGCTTTTTTTTATTGAAAAACAAAAGAAGAAAAATATTGAGAGAAGAAGAAGATCTTCGATCTCACGAAAATTATATCCGTCTTCAATTCACACCGTTTTATTAAACGGATTCTTTACATGTCAGCATCGATGCGCGGTTAGGTGCGTGAGCTTACTTGCAAGAAGACTTTTCTAATAAAAAAATATATTCTATTTGCATGGGGTCAGGTGTACCTCCGGTTAGTCAAAAGAAAAACCCAACTATGTTCCCACATCATAGTTAGAACTCAACCAACTTAATTTGGTAGTTTGAGCTCAAAATATCTCCACTTTTAAGTGGTGCTATAGTACTACTCGAAGCAGAAGTTCAAAGATTCTCCTTATTGTAGCTGGTGGGAGCAGAACTCACCAAATTTGGCCATAATGCTCCAATCAATCACTTCTTTTGGCTAAGGTGACCACCTTCATCTTTCAAGGGAAAGAAAAGAAATGAAGAAAGTCCCAGTTAATTAGAGGGTGCAAGCATGCGATCGATCTTAGTTCCATTTATTATCCTCCATAAAAATAAAGTCTCCTATCATTCTAGTCTAGGATATTGCAGGCTTGCAGCTAAACTCACGAACCTTTCATCCAAAACTAGCAAAAGAAAGAAAGTACTCTTAATGCAGGAGAGTATGTTTGAGGCTAATTTACTTTGATCTTGACTTCTGATCAGAAATTACCCAACTGATTATCACGAACTCATCACTTGCAGCAAAGCAAAGTTCCATATATATATATATATATATATTTTTTTGGCAAGAGGGGGACTGCTGATGAAAAGATATCTGCATAGACTTTGCTCTTTTTGGCTGGTGGCTGACATGTTCTAGCTGTGGCCCTCCATGTTGTGCGTACTTTTTCCTTTTTTTTTTTTTTTTTGCTCTCTCTGCTACGTACGTACATGCACCATTCTTCCTTTTCCTTTTCATTTTAATAGCACAAAAGTCATCATGGTATGGATAACCTGGCCAGGCCCTAGTTGGACATATAGATATTGGTTCCACTGCAGAGTTCAGTTTATTGGATTTGATAATTCTAATGTTATAGAATAATATTCAGATGAATATGTGGTTCCATAAGTAAATTTTAATAAAAATTTCCATATCAAAGAAAAATGGAAGTAATGTGTTTGACAGCAAAATTTCCCATTAGGTTCCATTACTGTCTTTCAATCAGCCATTTAATTAGCCATATGGGCAAGGGAAATTAGCCTCAAGCTGAAAAAAAGAAGGGGGGCTTATCCTTAGCCAGTTGCAACTTGCAACATTTATGCTAATAAAAAAACTCTGGTGCCAAGGATGCATGACAGTTCATATATACATTGTGGACCTCTGCCAAATGTCATGGAGTACTACTAAATCCATCAGGCTTGAACAGAAATCCCATTATTGATGGCAGAAGTTGTTGAGCACATCTTGGCGCTTATCCTTGGAACTTGGCTTGGTGGCACATTAATTGTAAATGATGGTCCCTCTCTGCATAATGCATATAATGACTGTTCCCACTTCTCATGACCTGAATACTTTCTCTTTCTGTGGAGAAATCCCATTATTGATGGTAGAGATTGTTCATGACCACATCTTGGCACTCACATCCTTTGGATATATATTTGGTGGGAAATGCAGTAATTGGGTACTCTTGCTCAATTTGAATCAGAGTTCAATGCATGACTACTGCAATAAATATGACTGGTCCCTCAATGCAAAATATAAGTGAACATTCCGACCACCAATACATTGGTTGGCACATTCGTTGCATTAATATGAAACCGGATTAAGTTTTCTCACTCATATCCTACTGATCTAATGATATGACATTAGAGAAATGATATTTGCAGTGTGCAAGCACCGCACATTCATTTTAAAAAAAAAAGTGAGTATATATAGGACCCACATTAAAAAAAAAAAAAATTAATTTTTTAATAGTAGACTCACTCTTATTCGAAAAAAGTGTGTGGCGCTTGTAGAACTTATAAGTACTGTATCTAGCATTACTCATGACATTATCTATCAATTATTGGATTTGCTATTTCAAAAAATAAGAGTATTTTATCCACGTGACGTAATTTGATTTAGAAAATAAATTTTAAAATTTGAATCTTACAAATAATCTTATGTCATATGGATGGTGTATGCTGTAGATGATTTTGTCATGTAAATTTGCAATAAACACTATTTAAATGAATTCAAGTTGGCGTTTTGTTAATGAAATAATAAAAATAAACATAAAAACAAAACAAAACCTAACCAATACCAACCATAGCAATATATAAGGACTCATACATGAAGTTTAAACTTCTTAATTCCGAAAGCAAAAGAACATCGAAAATTTATTGTTTTATTTCCCCACTAAGACAAAATATATCGCTTTGACCATTAATGAATTTCTAGGCATGAATAAAAGTTCCAAACTGTTGATACAAATTACAAGCCTGCATACAAAACAAGAGTTCCTGATCTGAAGCTTTCAAAATGCATTTTCTAACCAAAAGAATCACACACACAGACATATGATCTCCATAAATAATTCTACAACCATACATTAATATACATTAATAGCTATCGTAAATTCTAACAAACATTTACTAATTACAACAACATTGGGTAGTTTTCAACAGAATTTAGGATGATCAACCATCTTATTCCACAACATTGCTGCTACTATCAGCTTGTTTCATTGACTGCAAATGAAGATGGAGTGTAGAACTGGTAGTAGTGTCCAAGAAATACAGAAGAATTGACATTAGGCAACAAGCAGCAAACATGGGGATTGGCCCAAAAATCCAGAGGAAGAGAGGGAATGACAAGTAGTATGCTCGCAATCCGAGGGACCAAAAGTAGCTTCCTCGATTCAAGTTTCTTGCTACATACTCAATGGCCTGACTATTGTTTTTTAAAGTAGACAAAGTGGACAGTAAGCTTACATGGGCGTAGTATCTAATGGATTCCACATTGAAAAGGAAGGCAAGAAGGTAACAAAGCAAGATGCAGAGGTACTTGATTGAAGAGATCAAGGAAGTCTGATTGCCATAAACCAGTTTTGAAGATATGTTGCTAGGATCTGATGTGCTACTGACAAAAACACCGATAAGTGAACTGAGAGTAATTGCTGCTGTTGCTAATACTGTAGATGCCATTATGTTGTTGCGAATTGTTTGAACTGCCAAAACACCATTATTCAAGGGGTCCTGAAAAGAATGTATTGGAGTTACTTCTCTAAACTAAAGGACTAATACTTAAATGCTAACATCCTTTCTTACATAAGTTATCTAGAATACTTCTTTTAAGTAGGTTGAAGTTATCTGTAATACTATGCACTTGCTAATGTCAGCTTTCAGAAAAGTAATATTGGAATGAAATTGAAAGAGTTTTATGTGAGCCAAAAGTGATTTCACTGCAAATTATTCATCCAATAACACACCTGCACTCATAATTATCAAACCTCTAGTAGATTGCAGGTAAATTCATCTTTATCATGAACAGAGAACACACTTGCACTCATAAAGTAGGGAACATTTTCTCATGATTCTGTATGACTCCTTAAAAATTTCAGCACATGATATTAATCATCTGCATATCTCCTTTTATTCTCGATCATTGTTTCAATTAGATGCAATGAATTATGAATTGCCCAAAAACTGTCATGAGTGACTAAATTTGATAATTATCTTAAGAAATGCAAGTTAACATAAATTCCTTTTACCCATATATTCCAAGCATATTTGAGAATCATAAAAAAAGTAATCCTGATTGACTAGCTTCGAAAGACTCTTGCACCTCAACTGGTCTGTTCTAAATACTTTCGAAATATATAGCAAAGAATAAAGAGCGTAAGTTGGATTCACAGAACTACATTCAAAATGACCTCTTTTTCTACCATCTAGGATTAGTATCCAAGATCAATTTTCTTTTTTCATTCTAGGATTTCCATTCACCTATGGTTGCTAAAATCAACTGAACATTAATTTAGCCCCGTGAAATTCCATTAAGGCCTCATCTAAAATCTTCTTTTATTGCAAAGGATACTCTTACATCAGATTGGTCATAATGAGTTTCCCTACCTTTATTATTTATTTCCTTTCTCCTATAGAAATCCCAACTGGCGCCCATTCCAGCAAGCATGGAGTAAAGTTTAGATGTTGTTTCTTCTTTATCTAGTACAACAATGGCAAATGGCTTCCAACACCAGTATATGAAACTAATAGGCACTACCTTTGGTGGTTTATTACTTTTCTCTCCTCCCTGGGAGACTGATCATAAGTCTTACACCAATAATATCAACATTAATTCAAAAGTTGTTTCTTCTATTGTGCCCTGTCTATATACCCAATATCATTTATTAGGAGGACATATTCAGCAGTTTCTTCTAAATGGTCTCTATTTCACAAGAACAATACTAATGAACACCATTCCTACGTTTTCAAGCCAAACATACATAACTCTATCCCCAAACAGAGGAACCATCATTTTTTTAATCATACTACACACGTCAAAAAAACCCAAAGTTCTACTCCCTTTAATAGTTGCATATACCAAATTGCAAATGGGTATTGTTGATTGTTTTTTGTATGGCTAGAGTTTGAAAATACGAATGAATGGCGCATGATGATGGGTGGTTCAGATGCTCATTCATGAAATAAACAGTAAATAAAGTATATGAAACAAGAGAGAGACACAGAGATTTATGTGATTTGGCATAAAAGCTTATGTCCACGGGCTGTTGGGGCAAATCTACTATGCTTGATGATTTGTACAGTTTCTCATGGCCTCACATATCTCTCAATACACTAGAAGAAGTTTTGGATTTTCAGAGAGGGTGAAGAAGACACCTTCCTTCTAAAGAGAGAGGATCTTAGGGGCCTCCATGTGTAAAGGAGATTTGCCTAAAATCTATAGAGATCCTCTCCTTTAATCGAGCTTTATTTTCTTCTTTGGAGTGGTTGATTCCTACCTCCTTTATGTCACTTTAACCTTCTTCTTTTGTTGTCTTACTCAGCTTCCTTTTGTTTTGTCTCTTCCTTCACTAGCTAATGGTAATTCTTTTCTAATGGGTTGAGCCTAGTTCATTTCATATCCAATAGGTGCCCATGATTCTTAAAGTCGACTTGCCCAACAAGAAGGCCTTGAGAATCTTCAAGTTAATAATGATAGAGATGGTCTATGAAAGTTTTAGAAAGATAAATTCTAGGAACTTGTTCCTTGTCATTCGTTGTTATGTGATACAATGAAGATCTCCGAGGGCAGACCTCGAGGAGACATGTAAATCCTGGTAAGGGCCTCTGAGGATGGGCCTTTAGGACGCTTGCTTGTGTGAGCGTATATACGTCAACCGAGCGCACTGATGGTCGTGTGTGATTGTTTATCGTTAGCGAACATCGTGGAAGGTGCGTATTTTCATATTTGAGACTGTTATTTTTGTTAGCGCTAGTGGATGTTGTGCCTTCTTGAGATGATTTTGCGTGGGTGTTGCTATTTTGGCATTAAGGTTAAAGTTTGTTTGTTGTAACCTACACTTAAGTGGTTAGGAGACCCGTCGACTCCCTAGGTCCATTTCAGGCAGTTGTTGAGCCCATCACTTCATTTCTAGAGGCAGCCCACACAAGGCGATTCTGGAGCCAGGAAGCTCGTTCCTGATAGTAACCTGCTGGCGGCGATTATGGCGGGAGTGTTAGCCTTGATCTCATGCATGTGGCTAACATTTCTTGCTGAGGTAGCGAGAGTGTTGCTTGAACGCTTTGTTGAAGTGTGAGTGTTAGCCTCAATCGCGTGTGCATTGCTAACACTCGGCTTTGTAGGTGGGCAGGAGGATTGTTGGACTGCGCTGCAATAACTGAAGGATTGCTTAACCACGTTGCTGAGGTGTTAGTGTTAGCCTCGATTGAATGCGAGTTGCTAACACCCTACTTTGTAAGTGGGGGGAGGATTGCTTGACTGCTCTATTGTGGCGGGAAGCATGCTCAACCGTGTTTCTATGGTGCGAGGTCTGAGTGCTTGAATCTGGCTGTTCTGAGAAGCTTTCTCCAAAAACCAAATTGGTTAATGTAAGTAATCCAAATCACAAGTTTGAGACTTGTGAACCCGAGCTATTTTGCTAGAGTGTGACGAGGGCTCGAGGTGCTCAGGTGAGGCTTGAAGGTAGCCTTGCATTGGTAATAATGAAGATCCAGTGTGCCTGAGTGAGTGCTCTAGGGCAGTCTATACTTTATTTTTTGTATAGTCTCTCATGACCTCATGTATCTCTCAAAAGTAGAGGAAATTTTGGATTTTGTGGGAGGTTGAAGAAGACGGATTCATTCTGAAGAGAGAATATCTGAGGGGCCTTTGTGTGTAGAGGAGATATGCCTAAAATCTATAAAGATCCTCCCTTTTTATCGAGGTTTCTTTCTTCTTTGAAGTGATTGATTCCTACCTAATTTATGTTGCTTTCACATTTATCCTGTCTAAATCAACTTCCTTTTGCTTTGTCTTTTCCTTCACTATTGTTAATTGTTTTGGAGTTGGCCGAGCCTAGTTCATTTCATACCCAACGGTTATTCCTTGAAAATAATTATACTTTCTTTTTATGTATTCATGTTTTATTTCGTTCATGCATCTAAATAGGTAAAGCATAACCCAAACTGGCGTACATACATGAGTAGTGTGGCATTCAGATCACAACCTTTCAAGTAACACCCTCAAACAATCTTTTTGGGTCATCAAATATTCCATAATCATCTTGAATAGTTTCTAGTGCATGCTACAAGTATTATACCAAAACACTAATTAGGACCCGTTTAGATAGTGAGATAAGATGAGATGAGTTGAGATGGTTTGTGAATAATAGTAAGATTATTAGTTGAAATTATATGAGATGAGATGATATCTGTATCCAAACGAGCCACCTTTACAATCGATCGCCACAAACAATATGATGAATTCACACATGCAATATATAGGTATTCTCATGCCGCAACATCCCACTTATAAATTACTTGCAAAAATAAGAACACGGAGAGAGAGAGAGAGAGAGACTTAACAGCCATCATGGAAGAGACCCATAGGCGTTGAATCTCCGCATTAAGTCCAATAACGGTTCGTCTGGGAAAGCGGAGGATGGTGAAGAGAAACCAGAGGTGGTATACTCCAAAAACCAAGAGACCCAATGGTACCAGCACATAGTCCAATCGTTCCTCTTTCATTCTCTCCCTCTCTTTCTCTCTCTTTCAACTCCTTCTCATGTGCAGAGGATAAGAACGAAGAGAGAAGGATCATGAAGTCTCCTTATTTCATTTTCAGATCGATGTAGTCGCTTTTTAATCACTGCATGCGATAATAATATTTTCTAAATGCTATAATATATATATATATATTTATATGATTCTGCTGTTTACAGCTTAGATATTGCAATAAACAAAATCTAGTCAACGAGCCTTGCTTGATCTGCACGGAAGTAATTCCCTGTCCATGGGGTCTACTGTCGGGTTCATTGATGATGTTTAACCAACAAGGAAGTCGTGCACACTTCATTTTCTTCATGGAACTCATGTTGTTGAGAGTACAACGGGAAAAAACAAAACATTCCAAACGAAGGTAATTTCATCAAAGTGCAGTTGCATGTGGTGTGTGGGCTCTTCCACTTTTACTGTTTTATTCAGTCATTTTGCCAATCGTTCAAATTAATATCCATTTGATCAGTTGCCTATTTTTTCATCTTTTCATTCATTAGCGTTCAAAGGATTTCTTTTTTCTTTTCATGAACAAGGATACAAATCTGAAAATAAAAATAATATTAAAAAATTATATAGAAATAATATTTAAACTTTATAATATTTTTATTCAACTTTTTTTTTCTCATTTCTCAAAATTTCAGAAAACATCATAACTCAAATCATTTCACTATTATTCACAAACCATTTCATTACTATTCACAAACCGTTTTGCCAATCATTCTAGTATCCATTTGAGTTGCCCATTTTTTCTTCTTTTCATTCATTATGTTCAAAGGTTTTTTTTTTTTTCTTTTCCTAAACAATGATACAAATCTCAAAACAAATATAATATTAAAAAATTATATATAACCTTGGTTTGTAATTTTTGGCTTTCTTAGTTTGTGGTTAGGTGTTTTGGTTTTTGATATCTGGGTTTTGATCTTTATGCTTATTTGTAACCCCTAGGTGTCTGGTTGTAATCATGATTTTCCTCTACCAAAAGTGAGGGTTATCAATAAAATTAAGGTATCATCATCTTCTTTAAAAAAGAAAAAAGAAAAAAAGAAAGTGAAAATGTGAAATCCCAACAACAATCCCAATATACGCAGCATATCCTATGAAAGAAAGGGATTTGGGACCCCACCTATCTCCACACAAAATTTTCAAATGATCAAAGAGAGTACTCATCTTGAATGACGATTGGATCAGACCGTGACCATTTGTGTAGCATTGTTCTACAGTATTTTGGGCTGACCATTAATGGAAACACCACTTCCTCCCTCTTTTGTTTATTTCACTAACATAGAAGGATAATTAGCATCAAGATATCTAAGCTGCTGGCGGCCAAAAACACACTCATAGAAGTACCTACATGTGGGCCTCATGTAAGACTTCTAGCCCCTAAATCATTTTATCTAAATATTTTGTTGGGTTCGTGTAGGACCAAGGCAGGCAGAGACCCGACGGGTTCAATCAAGCCCATAATCGTGTTTATGGGCCGTACATATACCCATATAAAATTCCCTCACCCATGTTTATTTTTTGTCAAAACCAATGTAATTTATGAGAAATATGTTCTGTATGGTCGACCACCAAAACACAACCAAATTCAAGTGTCAACAGTCTCACACATAATTACAACAAACACCTAGATATTTAAGCAATTGTTCCAGAAAAGCTCCTCTCTCTTCAGAAGGCTACAAGATCAAACACATGAGCGAAGAACTTCACAGAATGAGAACTGAGAACCTCTCCAATCTGTACAGACTCTGCAGAAAACAAGCAAGAAATTTATCAAGGCCCTGTTTAAACAGTGAGATGAGATGAAATGTTTGTGAATAGTAGTAAAATAGTTTAAATTAATAATTAATTATTGATTAGATGAAAAAGTTGAAGATTTAAAATTGAAAAGTGTTTGTGTTTGTGATGAATGGATATTGAGATGAGTTGTGAGGACTTTGCCATCCAAACAAGGCAAGTCTAACATGGACAAAAGATAAAACATTCTAAGGATGATAATGGGCAATAAATCATACACTTCTCAGTCAAGTAGGCTTTCAAAAATTCAAAGTGTTTTTACTCGCTGGAACTGTTGAGACTCTCGTGTATAATAATAAAAGGTGACTTCATTAACTCAACATTTGACTAAGTAATTACCATTACATATTCTCTTTATATACATCAAACATTCTGACAACAATGTCACACCCCCTTAGCTCCGGGCAACACTCAATATCCCTTTTATAAGCTTTTGTCAGTAGATTTTGCCAAGGAAGTGAAGCTCAACCTGCAAACAAGAGAGGGAAAGATACAAAAAGAAGTCACAATATAGAAAACTTGTATCACATAGCTCGAGCTAGTTTGAAGAGTGAGATGAGATGAAAATTTTGTGAATAATAGTAAGATAGTTTATGAATAGTAGTGAAATAGTTTTGAGTTGAGTATTTTTTGGATTTTGGAAAATGAGAGAGAAAAAGTTGAATAAGAAATATTATAAAGTCAAAATATTGTAAGAATATAGTTTTATAATATTATTTTTGTTTGGACATTTGAAAAAGTTAGAATTTTTTTTTATTTTTTATTTGAAAATTTGAAAAAAGTTGTAATGATTAGTTTGAAAATTTTGTATTTGAATTAAGTTTGGAAATAAGATGAGAAGAGATGAAATGAGATTAAATAAGAATTTTGTGTCTCATCTGAAGCCCCAAACAAGCCCAAAGCCTTCATGCACTGGGTTTTGAGTACTGGGATCTAACAAAAGACAAATAAAATTAACAAAAAAAAAAAAAAAAGCTAAAGCTATCACTTCCAAGTTAAAAAAATTAAATTTTTTAATAATTTTATCGCATATATTCATTGCTACTCGTTATCAATTTGAAAGTATACCTGATTAGGGGCTTCCCTTGTACCACGGGTGCTGGAGTCACATTTGACAATGGCGCCACAAGTTCAGTGAGCTTTGCAGAGGAAAAAAAATAGGGGGGAAAAACAAGCCAAGAGAAATGGTAAATACTGTCAGAACTGCCCACGGCATATATAACATAAAGGAACAGACTTTATTTGCAACGGCTATATTAGTAAAATAAGGCTAAAGCAATATTATACAGACTATATAATATATAAAACGGTGGGGACTCCACCTCAAAAGAAGCCAGAGAAAACCTAGTGCAGCTTTTGTTTGGCTAATACTTGTTAATGGAATAATATTTATGTGTTACCATTCGAAACCATAAAGGTGCTCTCAGAAAACTAAAATGAAATTTTAAAAAGCTTGTTGTTTCAAGCGATATCCAGGGCAGAAAAAAACCTGATCATTTCCATAAGAAAAATTATATTTGCGAGCTGGTGTGGACACACCCTCTGCATACAATTTTTGCATGGTTAATGAATTCATATATCATGAAGAACTCTCAAACACTGAATGAAAGCAAATCATCAGAATCCAAGTTACCATAAGCCAAATAAAAAGGTTTTACTTTTTACTTTCTTTTAACCCTTGAGATTAAGCAATCAAAAGGCATATACTTCACCCATTTACAATAACCACAAATAGCACACATGCAAAAAAAATAAAAGTAAGGATCAACAAGAAGAACCCAATAGGCATATCAGCGAAAAAAATAGTTAAAAGGTTAGCAAATAAGACCTCAAGCTCCTCTAAGTTTCCATTGGAATATAAAATGCTGGAAGAAGCATATCCAGTGCTAGAGGTTACTGGCACTGCAACTGCTGTATTTTCTGTTGAAGACTCCAAATGGCCACCTTTCAACTTCTCTCTAACATCTTTATCTTGATTTCTATATTCAAAATCATATTTGAGCTCATCAAGTTCTTCTGGGACAGCTTGGTGGGCTCCATATGGACCAGACAAAATCTTCTCAATTGCCAACTTCTCTTTTTCTCCAGAGCTTGTTGCATCATCAGCAGGAGGGTTTTTGTTAGGAGAATTGCATCTCACTGATACATTAGGTTGACCATTCTGAGAAGAAACCTCCGCTACATTTGTTATATTTCCCAAGCTGTCTGGTATATCATTCTCAGACTTCTCTTTTCCAGATTCCTCTACCCTGTGGGTATCCATTTTGTCGTCTTTAATAGAAGATGAGCTGATAGCACTGACAGAATTAGGGCAACACTCCTCAGTAGATGGAGGCACGGCAGCTAAGCACTTTGTGTTTCTCAGGTTAGTCTCCAAACTATCATCCACGAGTTTTCTCTTTCTTTCATTATCTGTTCCTTTTGAAACTGCTCTACCTACACCAGAATTATCTTGAGCATGACCAGAAAATTTCAGTTCTGAACTCCTCCTACTCTCCCAAGTTACTTTAGATGGGCGGGAAGGTCGAATCCCACCAGGAAATACGAAGTTGGGTATATCCCTGCGTTTTACATGAGATACACTGATCTCCATCCCTGGCTTCCACAACGAGTGCATAAGCACATTGTATTTAAATTCCTTGACAGTTAACCTCATATCAAACTGTTCACCTTCATTCACTGGAACTCCTTGTTTTCGCTGCAAACCCATGAAGTAACAACAATGGAAAGCTCTAGACCTATCTGAAAAATCCCCTGGGTGTGGGTGGCACTGAAGCATGTAATAGGTATGTCTCTCAATCTGGAGTATGGCACACAAGACATGCTGTGTTAGGAATCTATACATCATGAAAGAAAAAGGAAAAAGAACAAATACAAAACAGCTGGAAATAGCCAACAATGAAAAATATAGATTACACCTTCAATGTTAGCTGGCGAAGGCGAGACTCAACCCAGCCTTTCCATTTTCTTAGATCATCAGCATTTTCTGCAGTGATGTCTGTTTGTAGATAATTCTTATATGCTTCAAAGAATGCATAAGGCTCGAAAAGTGTATCCCAATCTGCCTTGCTTGCCTCCATAGCCTGCAAGCACTAGCAGACATCAATTTCCAGAAGTAGTAACAATAATAACGGTGATAAAAAAAAAAAAAAACTTTCTAAAAATTTAAGTTGATTAAACTAAGAGGTCAACTTAATCATAATTTGCAAATGTGTGCATCAGATCAATATACAAATCAATGTGAAATAGTTGTCCAAACCTATATGTGCATAAATTTCAGGTGAAAACATATCACAAATAAAATCATGGAATCATACCTCACATATCTCGCTACCCCTCTGAAACTCCTCTGACATAATACGCAAAGTACTTGACGACACATTGTAGCTAGAGTTCATGCACGGGTAAGCAGGAGTTATTATAGGCATCAAATGGAACCTGTCTTTGGGATTCCTTCTAGGATCCCAAACTTGAAGTCCAAGAGATCCTTCTTCAATTGCACAGAGCATTACTGGGTTTGGCCAACGCCACTGAGTATAGACCCTGAAGAATCGAGACACTAACATATTGGGGAGCGCATTGGGATATAGCTGGCATATGCGAGCAACCAGCAATGCCCAGTTTATACCACCAAGAAACCCCGCAACCTGCACATGATAGGGAGGAAAGTGCTCTGATAAATTAGAAAGAATAGTAATAAATAAGAGCTAAAACGATCACACCCTACATTTGAGTAAACACCACGACGCTTTGCCCATAACCTCATGCACCTCAGAGTTGTGCGGAAATTCTGCACTTCAGAAAACAAACAAGCAATTGGAGATGATAATTTTTATGGAAAACTTCAATGCACATATAATAAAGAGAAATTCTACTTGCAACCGGGCTGAGAAACCCCCGCGCAACCGGGCACTGCTTTTTATAAAAAAAAATTATTTCTTCTACATTTCCTCTACATTTTGTTCCCCCCACCCTCTCTCTCCACCATTTTTTTTTTTTTCTATCAACTTCTTCCTCTCATTCTCCATCTACATTTATCTCCTCTGCACATCGCAACATCACAAGAGCTTTGCTCATCTGACCAAGGATGAGGTCATTGATAGAGTCCTCTCCGTCGTCAAGAGCTTCCCAAAAGTAGATCCCTCCAAGGTGAATGCTGATGTCCATTTCCAGAATGATTTGGGCTTGGATAGCTTGGACAATGTGGAGATTGTAATGGCTCTTGAAGAGGAGTTCAAGCTGGAGATTCCAAATAAGGAAGCCGATAAAATTGAGTCCCATAATCTTTCAATTGAATACATCTACAACCATCCATTGGCTGGTTAACTTATAAATATAATCTGCCCAAGCTCATCTTTCACATGGAATTACATGTAGAACAGTAATCTGCTCATCCCTTTTGTTTTTGTCTTCTCGTTGGATGTTTGTAGAGTGATCTTCAAATTTGTGGTGGAAAATAATTTGAAATTTGTTTAAAGAAGAGCAGGGGCGGCTTAATATATTTTGTGGCCTAAGGCAACTATGACGATTAAATTTAAAAATGATAATAAAATTTAAATATTAAATAATAAAATTTTTTAAAATGCAAAATAAATATTAATATTATTCTAAATAATAATATATATTAGTACTATAACAATTTGAAATAGAATCTAATTTTTCTGTAAATAGACTATTATCCCTTATCCATATATATATTTCTTTTAATAACTTCATTATGAAAACAAATAAGGTCGTCGATATCAAAACTTCTATATTTACTATTTTTTTTTCTATTTTTTTTACCAAATTTTACCATTTAAGATTTATTTTATTTTAGGTAAAAAAAATTCCATCTTTTATGCTAACCAATATTTTTTCTATGGTTTATTTTTTAGTATCATAATATTTTTCTTTTGGGGGCCTACTCAAGGTTGGGGGCCTTAGGCGATAGCCTTAATTGCCTTGCCCTTGAGCCGGCCCTGAAGAAGAGTAGCCTTTCCAGAAGTTGGCTTGCGATGCTTCTTCTTTAAACGGTAACAGTTTCTTTAAAAAAAAAACCTGCACTTACAATGAATGTAGAGGATGCAAATACAGGTAGCAAGTTCCAATAGAGGGGGATGACCCAATCAATGTGGGAGAGGCGATGCTTGCTGGTTTCATATGTCTGGCTTGGATTTGTTACGAAGAAAAACTAGGGATTTTACATGCTTTGTTTTCACGAAGACAATAGCCACTCTCTGGTTTCACGAAGACGCCTTCCAGTCGATATTTTTTTTCCTCGTTATCATTCTTTCACTACTAGCCTAAAGGCTCCGAAAGGTATAAAGCAAGAGTTCAGCCTAAAAGTTGCAAGTAGATCTTGCGATGTTGCGACGTGTAGAGGAGAGAAATGTAGAGGGAGAATAAGAGGAAGAAGATTGTAGAAAAAAAATTGATAGAGAGAAAGGGTGGGGGAACGAAATGTAGAGGAAATAAATTTTTTTATCAAAAGCAGTGACCGGTTGCGTGGGGGTTTTCTAGCCCGGTTGCAAGTAGAATTTCTCTATAATAAAAAAAAGTAATGGCCACACCTGAATATTTGGAACCAAACGCAAAATTTGGTCAGTGACCCTACAACCATTGAGACTACGAACTGTCTGTTCATCTGCATTCTGTAGTATTGAGTCCTGCGAGATATCTAGGTCCTGCACCAGAATAGCATGTTTAAAACAGAAATGCATACAAACAAAGGTGAACATACAAGATATATACTTTAAAGCACCATGTAAACATGAAATCAAAGTGCTAGTTTCCTTTGGATCTACCCGAAGGGCATTTGATCAATCCTGCCGCATGATAAACCTGCATGAGAATTTTATTGTATCCCCCATATGCTGTATGATAAACAAGCCCTAGGATTAACATCACATATATGTTGCAAAAATATACTTTTGATTGTGGACTAACTTCTTAAGGGATTGAGTGGTTGCTTGGGAAACAGGAAAGCCAAACAGGTAAGACTGGTTAGATTCACCAAGAGGATTGCACCCAGTTATATCACCTTGTAAAAGGGCTAACCAATGACAACAAGGGCTTGATGAGCTAAATTGTCCAAATTAGGATCTTTCTCCTACACAATCCAAGCCACATTGGCACCTTGAAAAATCACACATATTCTGTATGGTTTTTACATGATGAATAATTCCAAGTTTTATTTCACTCACAACCTTCCAAACGATGTAATATAGTTAGCCAAAGCTTAAATAAAAGGGAGCAGGTGCAGACAAGAGGGTTTCCAGGATGAATCCAGTTCTTACTTCAGGAATAACCCAGAGTGACAATTTTGCATACAGAAGGTCAATGGAAACGCCATTGAACTTAAATTTCATTACTGGAACATGAGCATCAGGTACGGGGTGCAACTCCATTACTTCAGGCATCTCAGAGAGCATTCTAAATAGCTCACCAAAGAAATCTTCCTACAGCCAATTTAATCAAATACTAAATTCAGAAGACAATACCACATAGAAGAATAGTAAATGTAGTTGCACCAGAAATAGGCGAGAGTGGATCTCACGTCTCTTGTAGCATGTCTGGGTCCCACACAAAGCGTGTCTATATCTGCACCAGGGCCATGCACCTGAAAAACCAAAACACAAAGCAGAAGTAGATAATGAATGAAAACTCCCGAAACAACAAATCATAATACAAAAAACCAAAAACTTTTAAAATAGAAAGAAGGATTTCACACCCCTAGCCGATAGGAACCAAAGGTGAAAATCTTGGCGTTTGCTTGTTGCACGAGTTGCTCATTCAACCCCTTAGAACGACTGATTGCTTTGACCCAAATCTTTACAATCTATATAAATATTCTTTTGATAAGTACAAGCTATATAAATATTAAACATCAGTCTACTTATCAGAACAATACTAAAAAAATATTAAACATCAGTCAGCATCGCATTCAGAATTAACCAAACAACCAATGTAACGATACAACAACTAATTTAGAAATTCAACCTGGTCAAGCCTTCCAAGCACTTCCTCCCTACTGACAGCTTCTTCCGGACTCTCATACAATCCAGCGTCTCGCAGATACTGAACACCCAGAAACCAAGTTCAGAAATTTATGATATGTAGTTTGAAACCAGGCAATGGGTAAATGTGAATTTATAATTTGATAAAACACAAAAAGATAACCTTTTCGACTTCACGGGTTTTGATCACATCGGACTCAGTCGGTCCACCTAACGAAATTGGTTCTGTGATGCCTAACCGTTGCCCATTATTCCGATTCATCAATCCAGAGCGCTCCATTTATATATATAAACTGCCACTGGTTTTATTATCTTGATTCCATTTTTTTCACAATATGTGGATGCTATCAGTAAATTATAGATAATAACTCAAGACTTTTTTGTTCACTCTCTTTTTTTCCCATTGAAAATCAAATAAAAACATAAAATCTGGAAAACAAACAAAAATGATATAATCGTTGATTTTACAGTACTGGGTGGAAACAAAGTCCAAAGCACAAACAAATTGGAATTTAGAACCATAACAATAATAAAAAAGGATGTGTAAATCTAGCTAGCTCCAAAATTGACTTGTTTCATAATTAAATGACCATCGAACAGAGTACAACGCCAACTCAAGGCCAGAAATTGAAAAACATCGTAACCCTAGACGATGAACAAGCACGCCGAAGAAAAAACAAATAGATTCCGGCAAGCGCGATCGGAAGCCCAAACTTTCCAGGCCTTTTTGAGCTCCGTGGACGGGGTTGCTTCGTTGGCCACGTCCAGCTACCGAGTCTCCCCCAAAAATACTCTGAGAAAGAGAAGAGACGAGAATTCTGCGTGGGTCTTTTCTTTTTCTTTTTTCTTTTTCCTGGGTTCTTCCCCTTTTTCCTGCTTCGGCGATGCAGAGGTTTGTGACGATGGGAATAAATAAAACGTGGAACGGAAAGAAAGCAGAGGTGTTGCCATGTTGGCGTTGCGGTTTGGTTGGACAACCAACGTTAATTATTCGTAGAAAAATGCTAAATACGGAGAGAGGTAACATTTTTATTCAGAAAAAAAAAAAATTATAATTATTGCAACATCAACTCATAATTTTATGCATTATACATAAAAAAAATTATAATATTATACATAAAAAATAATATTTATAATTTTAGAATCTACATGTCACGAATATTTCTTAAAATAAATGAATAAATCTGTAATTTCCATCAAAAATTATTTTTAATAATGAACTCTATTTTTTAAAAAAAAGATTGTGCAAAACTTATTTACCTAAAATTATATCTAATATATTGATTATATTTATGATTTTTATCAATTCTTTTACAAACCTTTTTGACATGATATTAAATGATTAAATAAATAAAAATAATTTTTCTTAATTATTTAAGATCATTTCAAGAAATAATAATAATTAATAAAATGATGTATCATTTTTTATCCTATCAAAAGAATTATATTATTCAAATTCGAGGCATGTCGCATCTCTCTCTTTTTTATTTTTTTACAGGAAACAAACTGAATTTCATTGATGAGCATAAGAATGTACAAGCTCTTGAATACAAGCTGAAACACCATACATGATACAGAATCAACATATAAACAACAGCTTTGGCTAGATTGTGTGCCAAATGATTAACATCCCTTTTCACAAAGTGAAATTCCCATTGCTGTAAGTTGGAGAGCAAAATCTGAATATCATGAAGAATATGCCCACAAGTACAAAATAAGCCATCTGATCTCTAAACCAGCTCCACCACATTCTTTGCATCACCTCCAAATACAATTCTGTGAAAACCCAACTACAAACAAAATGAAACTGCCATGAAAGCTCCAAAGGTTTCAACAACCTGTGGTTGAGGACATCCATGTTTGGGAATTTGCTTTGAGGCTAGAACATCTCCATTCTCGTTTCCTCTCAAAATAATACCAATTCCCATTTTTTGATGAAGATGATCCAAAGCAATGTCCCAATTAGCCTTGATATATCCTGACTTTGGTGGCTACCAAGACTGTGCAAGTGCTTGTTGTTGCAAACAGTTGGAAACTGAAGATTGTTTGAGGGTTGGAAATAGAAATAAGCCATACACAATAGTTGAGATGGATGCTGGACAATGCTGTCATAAATTAGCTCATTCCTCTTGATCCATAAAGATCTAGCAGTAATCATCATTAACTCAAAATATGCACTCTCGAGACATTCCTCTAGGAACATAATTATGTCCATGAACTTGAGACCCATAAGTCTACTTTTCTGAAGTTTCTTGTTACAAATATACTAGACATCAATAGCAAAAAGGCACTCCCACAAAATATGTTCAATAGATTCATCTGCTAAGAAACAAATTGGACAAAGTGCATTTCTTACAACATTTTCATTTTGAAATTTTGTCTGGTTGGTAGGATATTGTAGCAAACTTTCCACATAAAAGTCTTCACAACTGGAGGTACATTGGATTGCCAAATGCTTAGCCAACATTTTTCTGCAGTACTGCCTTTAGAAGAACCACATGAGTTTATGTTGCATAAATCCAGCTAAAGATGGAAGGCACTTCTCCCAGAGAACCTACCATTATTTGTACATCTCCGTACCAAGCTATCTTCACTAGCAAGATAACTAAGACATATGTTAGAAATCAAAGCCACTTCATTTGCACTAAACAAAGTCTGCAATAGGTCCATATTCCACTCAGTTGAACCTGGAAGTACTAAGTTTTCAACCTTGGCATTCTCATCCAAAATTGATTTTGGAGATTGTGAATAAAGTAAGTTACAGGATGTGTTATCCATTTATCTTTCCAAATATGAATACTTTTACCATTTCCCACTTTCCACCATAAGCCTTCCAAATCTCGAGGTGAAAAATGCTTTTCGAAGCATAAGATGCATTTGTAGGTACTGTTGCCTCAAAAAGAGTAGAGTTAGAAAAATATTTTGCTTTGAGGATCTAAGCAAACAATGATGATGGCATATGTAGTAGTCTCCAGAGTTGTTTTGCCAACATAACAGTGTTAAATCATTATAGATCTCTGAAACCTAGTCTCATTTCCTTTCTGCCTTGCCCATCTTACTCCAGCTCAACCTGTGAATTTTATGGTCATTTTCCATATGGCTCCAGAAAAACCTTTGCATCATCTTAGTAATTTGAGAGCAAAGAGTCTTAGGTAATCAAAATAAACCCATGCAATATGTTGGAACAGCTTGGATGACAACTTTAAGGAGAATTTCTTTCCCAGCCTTACAAATAAAATTTGGATTTCCAGCCATTGATCCTCTCCCAAATTCTATTTGTGATGTAATTAAAAGTAGTTGTTTAGTTTCTACCCACCATAGATGGTAAACCAAGATATTTCTCAAAGCTACCAATTGATCGAAGGCAGAGAGATTCTGAATAGTAGATGTTGTTGCTCTATCAGTATTCCTACCAAAATAAAGAGAAGTCTTGGCCCTATTCAGTTCCTGGCCAGAAGACCTCTCATAGCATTGTAAAATGTCTTGCAACCTACTCCATTCCATTGAGTTTGCTTTAATAAAAATAAAACTATCATCAACAAAGAACAAGTGGGAGATCCGAATCCTACCTCTTGAAATTGGCACACTATGAAGAGCTCCAGTCAGTTGTGCATGTAACAGGAGTTGACTTAATACTTCAGAACAAATGATAAATAGATAAAGAAAAATAGGATCTCCCTATCGGATACCTCTTGAAGGTATAAAACTCGTTTGTGGTTCATCGTCAATTAGAATGGAGTAGGACACTGAAGAAACACACTCCATAATCAGTTGAACCCATCTCTACCCAAATCCCATCTTCACCAAGACAAGCTTTAAGAAATCTCATTCAACTATATCATAAGTCTTGCTCATATCAAGTTTAACAGACATGTAACCTTCTCTTCCTTTCAAACAAGAACTCATGGTATGAAAAGTCTCATAGGCAACTAACACATTATCAGTAATGAGACGACCGGGTATGAATACACTTTGGTTTGGTGATATAATATGAGGCAGTATAGTCTTAAGCCGATTGGCTAAGAATTTTGAAATTTTTATATATATGGCATTACATAAGCTGGTGGGACAATAATATGTTACCTTAACTGACTCTTTAACCTCTGGGATAAGGGTGATATAAGTATGATTTATAGCTGTCAAAGAATCTCCATCATTAAGGAACCTGAGAACACTATGGCATACTTTATCTCCAAGCACATCCAATTTAGCTTGAAAAAATAGGCAGAATAACCATTCGGACCTAGTGATTTGTAGGGAGACATCTAAAAAAGAGTTTTTCTAACTTATTTTATTGTGAAGGTCTTTTGTAAGCTTTTTTTCATATTATCTGTCACTACGTGGTTAATAACTAATAAACAAGTTTCAATATCCTTAGGAGATTAAGAAGTAAAAAGCTGAAAGAAATAGTTTGTGAAAACAGGCTTGATGTCATTCTCTTCATGCAAAGTAAGCTCAGTATCAGTTTCAACCCTACGAATATGATTAATTCTTTTCCTCTGATTTGTAGAAGAATGGTAAAACTTTGTATTGCGATCACCATATCTTAGCCAATCCACTTTAGCACTTTGCTTTCATCGTATATCATCATTCTCATGCAATACATTTATTGCATATTGTACATCTCTAAGCTCAGCCATCGATTCAGATGAGTTATCAAACTGCAATGCCTCTAGCTTTGCTACCAAGAGATGAAGTTATCTCCTCTCATTGTCATATTTGCCTGTGCTCCATCTTTTCAAAGCTGCTCTACAATTATTCAGAGTGCAAGTAAGGGCTGCCAGATTATCAGATTGATGATCCACACAATTCCAACTATTCAAAATATCGTTTGTTTTCGGAGATGAGATGAGTTGAGGTTAAAGTTAAAAAGTTAAAAAAAATATTGTTAGAATAAATTTTTCAATATTATTTTTGTTTTGGGATTTGAAAAAGTTGAATTGTTTATTTTATTTTGTATTGAGATTTGGAAAAGTTGTAATGATTAGATGAGATGGATTTGAAAAATTTGAATTGTTTATTTTATTTCGTATTGAAATTTGAAAAAGTGTAATGATGAAATTGAGATGAGATGAGATGATATGTTTTCTGAAAACAAACAAGGCTCACATCTCCATGTATTTCTTTTAGGATGAGAAATAAAACCTGGAGATTGAACACAACTTAGAATTAGATTATGATCTGAAACTGAGTGTGGAAGAACCTTAGTAGTAGCTCTACCAAAAGAAGTGAGCCACTCATGATTGGCAAGAGTTCTATCTAATCTCTCCATGGTGAAAGTATCATCTGATCTGTGATTACACCAAGTAAATCCTGGACCCTGATAACCCATATCACATAACCCACAATCCATCAAAACAAATTGGAAGTCATCCATCTGTTGAACAGATCTGTTAACGCCACCTTTCTTCTCAGAGGGACTCAAAATTTCATTAAAATCACCCATTAAAACCCAAGGTGAAGAAATACCCCTACTAAAAAATTTGATTATATCCCAACCTTCCTTCCGTTTTTGAGTAATTGGATGCCTATAAAACCCTGTGAAGAACCACCAACATGAACTTTGATGCAATCTGATTGTAACATGGAATGTGTTGTAGAGAAAAATTAAGGAGGTTAACATCAAGATCATTGTGCCAAAATAATGCTAATCCACCACTTGTTCCCATACTATCGACAGTTATCAAATGATTAAAGCTCAGTTTCAACTTCAAAGACTAAACTGTATTCCCTATTAACTTAGTCTCCATTAAAAACAACAAATGTAGCTTATATTTTTTTACCACCTGGTAAAGACTACAAATTGATCGAGGGTTGTCAAGCCCTCGGCAATTTCAACTTAAGAGATTATTTTTGTTGGCAGGGTT